>PVKN010034371.1:0-11837 GCA_004027915.1 Capromys pilorides
TTATTGAGTATATTAATTGGAAGGGCAACTATGTAAATTGTTGAAAGAAAATATTTGACTTTTTGGCCTATTAATTAAACTTCTAATATTAATATACTTATATATAAGTATTAATATACTAATATTAATATACTTATATATAAGTATTAATATACTAATATTAATATACTTATATATATAAGTGTTCATACATAACATTTTGGAAAAGTTTTATTTTTGAAAAATTCCCATTGCACTTATTTACTTATCATGTATTCTTTGTTAGTATTGAGGCTACAGCATTGATTCTGTTGGTCCCATTTATAATAGAAAAGTAGAGAACATCTGTCATGCCCTCATTCAGAGCCAATGAAGCCTTCTCTGTCTGGGGAATGCGAGGCCCTTCCGCAGCCTTTACGTCACATCCGGTGCCGCAATGGCCTCTGGGTGGCTCTGTATGAAGTTCTCGCTCAGGCTAGTGCTGCCTGCGTGCGTCTTCCCCTCACCCACCGAGCCCCTCCTCACACAGCCCTTCCTCATTAGCCCTAATTCCCGCGACGTGAGCACAGGCCTGACAGTGCTGATCCGGCTGCCCACACTGTCTTTGCTCTGCACCTCTGCCCTGTCAGAAATTCAGACTCTGAGCCGCCTGTGAGGAGAATAACAAGTAATTTGGAGTTCGACTTGGAAGTAGATGGAAAATTGTTTGAAAATTGTCCTTCATTAAGAAGTGATCATGTAAGACAGGATTAGAACACAAGCATCTGGTTCTCATCTTGTTTTTGTGGACAATCTTTAATAGTCAAGCTAATTAGGTGTGGTTTTTGTTTTTTTGCATTTGTCCTTTTGCTGTCCTTTTAGAACCATGTCATCTGTATTGAACACCAACAAGATGAAAATGAGTCTTACACTCCAGGCCCAGACATATTTCTGGTTCACTTCTTAGGTGTGGTGGGAAGAAGGACATTTTATAACATTCTTTTATGTTCCTGTCATACAAGTGATTGTGCCTGTTTAAGACCAGACATTTCAGTGCTTCTCAAATTCAGTTGTTGAGAACCTAACTTCTGTGGCGGCTGCTGCTAAGGAAGTGGAGAACTTGTGGAAATAAATTCTAAGTGAGATAATAACGTCGGCTCTGAGGCCCAACAATATCAGTGCTCTTAGCAAAAGACATAATTAGAGCCCTTAACCTCCGGACATGGCTAAAGGGGAGCCACCATTCGCAAGCCAGCAAGAGAGCTGCCCTCTCATACTCAGCTCTTCAATATCCAGCCTCCACAACCGAGATGTACATTTCTGTGTTACTTGACTGTGGTAGCCCCGGAGGTCTAAGGCCATGTCCAAATCCTTCTTGGTCACATTTGGAAGATTAATCTCGACAAGAATCGCCATGCCTGCCCCTGTCCATGTACACCAGAGATCTGTCTTTATGGACAGTGACATCTAGGAAAGGTAAGGACTTTGTTTCTAAAGTGATGAAAGTGACTTTATCACCTGGGTGTGCCCATGGAGTGCAACAGATCAAGCCATTGGGCCTCCTCCACCAGGAGACTTGAGTATGCTGGGAGTGCCCTACCACACAGATGGGAAGGTGGGAAGAGCAGGCCGCAGGGAAAAGACACTGAGCAGATGGAGAGAAGGAGAGCTCGTGGGGCTCTGTAGTAGGGACGCCCGTGGGCAGCGGTCACTGGCTGCTGTCGTGCCTTCCCTTGGGCTGCCGGTCAGCTTCATTCAGTCTGCTCCTTTGGAGCCACCTCCCCTCAGAAGCCCTGGGCTGTCTAGGTCCACATTACGCATGCGCTATTCTGGTTCCCTAGCACTTTCTAGAGACTTTCACCAGACAAGCGAGAATCAGCAAACAGAGTGGGTGGGTAGAGACCTATGAATCCTTGCTTCTTCAGATTTTGACAGTGCATTGCTCTGCAGTGTTTTCTCTGGTGCTTCTTAGTGACACAACTTATTGCCTACACAGAAGGAGGGAGAGGCAGACCATTCCATGATGTTAGCTTTAGAGATATTTAATTCAGTGCCTGTGAGCTTGCTGAGCATTCATAGTGTAGGAAAATAGAGTACAACTAATCCACGAAAGTATCCCAGGAAAACCTTGAATTAATGACACGTGGCTGTCTGTGCCACTGCATGAGTTTCCCAAGTTTTTCCATTTGCGAGACTCCAATCCTTCATTTATTTCAATCATGTGTCTCAGGGTCTCTGTGGATTTCAGTTTCATCATTTTTTTCTTTTCTAAAGTAATATTTGTTTTCCTATATGATATAGTTCAGAAACAGAAACTCAATAGACAGTCTCCTGGAAAAGCGTTTTGCAAACTCAGAAGTGTTTGGAGGAGTAACTGCAGCCTGAGTGCATATCTTTTAAAATGGAGAACATATTCTGCCTTGAACTTCAGTGATCCTTCTGCCCCTGCCTCCTGTGTGCTGGGATTACAGGAATGCACTGACACATCTGGCCACTAGGCAAATTCTAAGTGGTAGTTTACAAGAATTAAATAAATGAAATCATAAAATCGATGTTTTCATTTTCTTGGTCTTTTCACATCACCATATACAAAGAAACAGTAAAAATTCTAGCATGCAGTAGAGAATTTTAAGAAAAATGCCACACTGCCAAAGTCAAGGGTGAAAGGTTTCTAACCATAGGCAGCTCAAGGCAATTCGGCAGTAGCACAGCAGCATCAAGGGCATAGAGGCAAGGACTCATAATTCCTATTGTCTTCTCATTTATTTTGTTTATTTTCTCATCTCCTCCCATTGGCTTTGCTGGTAAATATCTGCATAAAATAAATTTTGCATAAGCATCCAGAGAAAAGTAGAATTTTGACCCACTTCAACAAGGATAAAGGAAAGCAACATCGCCATCTTAACTCCTATTCTGAGAAGGCTGCTGTTGACACAAGCGACTCACTCCCAGAGCAACACGGCGCTTCTACATTGGAAGCACAACAGGAAAAAAGGTGAAGAATCTTGAAATATTTAATTGCAGCTCATTGGGTTGAGTGCTCATTACTGAAGAAAAAGTGAGTCCCATCATTCATGCCACTTCTTTTTTATTTTATCTTCTTGGGATTTAAATAAACTTAACGTGGGAGCAGGAAGAGGGAAGCCAGCTCCCACCATGAGCTCTCCACTCAGTGTGGTCAGGCAGACTTAGAAACTAATTTCATGTGTCATTTCTTTAGTAGATGAGATGGAAAATTAATTTAGAAACAAAATTGAATAAAATGTTGGATTCACTGTTATTTTATCATTTAAGTTAATATTTAAAAATAATTTAATGTATATAATAACTTTTAGAATATATTGATGTGTCAAATATTTTCATCTCAATTTTACTGGATACCATCAGAATCAATTTCCGCAATATTTCTATTATGATTCTGTGTTAATCTGTAATTATAGAACTATGTTCAATTTGTTAAATGTTTTCTCCCATAGCTTGGTAAAGCAAAGGCTAAAAAAATTTTATTTTGTAGTGCACTTGAGCATTGTGTCACAAATTTTCTTCTGTTAATAAGCTTTTCTACAGAAAATTGGTTTGAAAGAATTTAAGCTAAGTGGCAAGAATGATGCACAAATGTGAACATTTTTTAACTAAACTTGTCATCTGGTAGCCAAATAAATTTGCTTTTTTTGTAGTGAGTCATAACTTGTGTGTGATCATATTTAAAAAGTATATTTATTATAAGGAGGAGAAAGTAGAAGACCCTTAGTTTCCAATGAAGGAGATCAGATAAACTCCAGGGAACAGGATGTCGAATCAGAGCAGTTCTGCAAAGCAGCTGTTCCCATTAGTCCTGGGCTGTCTGTCACTGTTAGATGGAGATGTGAGTGTGAATCCTGCTCGAATCATCCTCAAAAGGCTAAAAAAATTGGCCTTGTCATATTTTAGTCAATAGAATTTGCTGCCTACAGCTCTTCTAAAACCAAGGTAAAATGCCAAGTATCAAAACATTGAATCTTTTCTTTCTTTCTTTCTTTCTTTCTTTCTTTCTTTCTTTCTTTCTTTCTTTCTTTCTTTTTTTGTGGAGGGGAGGAGGTTATTTTGTTTTGTTTTGGTGCTGGTGGTTGAGGATTAAATTCAAGTCCTTTATCCTAAAATACATCCTCAGATTGATTTGATCTTTCTTTCTTGTTCTTTCTTTCTTTCTTTCTTTCTTTCTTTCTTTCTTTCTTTCTTTCTCTATCTTGAAGAGATTTTTCTAAATCTTTAAATTAGTCAGGCTGGGCTTAATTTTGTGCTCCAGATCCTCCTGCTCAAGCTTTCCAGAGCATTGGGATTACAGACTTGCACCTCCACACCAGGTTTCAAAGGATTCCTATTTCAAAACTAATCTCTTGGGTTGGGGACATCACTCAGTGGTCTAAGCGCCTGCATGGTGAGCACAAGGGCCCAGGTTTGATTTCTGGTGCTGTGTGCCACGCTGGCCTGGAACCCCAGATGCACTTTGTTGACCAGTGAAACGAAGCTTGTTAGTGTACACCTATAATCCCAGCTCTGGGGAGGCTGAGACAGGAGGATCACTATGAGTCCAAGCTGCATAGTGCAACCCTGTCCCAAATAAGTTTTTAAAAGTTCTTTCAGCCTCCTACAAGCTTATTGTAAAGTTTTTCTAATGGTTAAATTTATTGATGAGATTATATTCCTTTTTCACTAAATGACACTCAGAATGAATGCTCTTTGTAGGAATCATTTCTTGGATCAACATTTTATACAACTTGTCCCACGCATAGCACAGATATTCAACTGCAAGGCTGTGAGTGAACTGGCCACAGGATAGACTTGTCAACAGCTTCAAGCGAACACTAAGAAAGGTTTCCAAAGTCTCTGTTCCTCCTAATGGTAATCAGTGATCAAACACTTGGTTCTAACTAAAAATCCTCAATTTTGAGGCAAACAGTGTCCAGTTGGCTGAGTAGGAAGAACTGTGGCAAAAACTCACTAACCCCACCTTGAAGGATGTAAGGCTGGACAGAAGGGTGAACTGTGAGGCTGGGGACCAGTTCTAAGCCTGAAACCTTTCCCCACAAGGACCAGGAAATCTGGCCCCTGCCCTGGGAACCCCAGGGTCTGAGGCAGCTGGGCAGGACAGCACATGAGCCTGCTGCAACGTTCCATCGGTGGTGGGCAACATTCTAGTACAGTGTTGAATAAAGTATAGAGAAGACTTTTCCCATTAGAGAAAAGTTCCTGACTCAGGTCAGCTCCAGGGAAAACACTGGAAAGTCTAGAAAACCCAAAGTAAGAGGTAAGTGTGTGTCCACACCATCAGAGTAAAGGAGGCCGGAAGAAGCAAGAGGAGTGGGCGAGGTGGGGAGCAGCTCATCTGTTGGAGGAGCAATAGGAAGCCAGAGGCAAACCCTGCACTTAAAGCCTAGGAGCGTCGTGTAGCAGCTCGAGAGAGCTCAGCAGGTAACGTGTGCTCACACTCCGGCTCCTCCATCCAGGGACTACATGACTGGGCAAGCATTTCCTATGTTTGATGTCTGCATTTTCCTGTGTTAATAGCAACAGGTCACTCTTCTCTATTCATTAAAAATCAGAACAAATAAAGCGACCTGAAAGTCCACACCGACCTCGCCAGTGCCTGAGTTGCATTAACAAAACCCACTCTTGGTTTTCCAGTGCCTTCCGCCCTGCTTTGCGCTCCTGCAGCCACTGAACCACGTGGGGTGGATTTCACCCTCCCCCTCCATCTTGGCCCTGACCCCTAATGTCCCCTTCAGCCCAACCTTTGTCCAGTTGCTCCCATAGAAACTATCATGTGGAATGGGGTGTTGCAAGAGGGACCCCACTTGGTTCGCCAGCTCTTTCTGTTCCTTTGCTGTTGCTACTGCTCCTTTAGGCAGTGAAATATATTTCAAATATCATCCGCCCTAGGTGCAATTGTTCTGCCCTTCTCTCCCGAGCCCACTGTAATCCGGTCTTCACAGGCTTATTCCATAGATGTTGTTTATGAAAAATCTGCAGTGATCCAGAGTTGCCAAATAAAAGGTTTTAATATCAGTCTATATGTTAATCAATAATAGAAATTTAAAACAAGTTACCAACTTTTCCTTCTTGGCCTGTTCTTCTTAGCTGATTTTGAAGCACCTGAGGTTTCTTCAACACAGCTTCTTTTTGTTTCCTCTCCACACTTCCAGGTTTCTGCTGTTCTTTCTGTTTACTGTCACACTCCCCAAGCGCATGCTGTCTTGGGGATTTCAGTTGGTGTCCTGGCTTTGAATGGTCTGAATGTGCCTAAGCTCTCTGATCAGACCTAACCCTCAAGCTAACATCGGTAGCTTTTGATCTAGCAGTGCCTTTGGAGTGGCTGGTAGCTCTCAAATTCAGAAGGAACAAGTCCAACAATCTTCCTGCTTCCGATCCTTCTGAGTCTACAGCCTTCCACACAAGTAACGGCGGCTCCAGCTCCTCAGCGCAGTCCCCATGACTTCGCTGTCCTCACAGCGTGGCATTGTCCATCATCTAGTCTGTTAATCACTGTATGAAGGCAACTGACTCTGGAGTGCAAACATGTCCAGAACGTGACTACTTTCCAGAATGTTCCTAGCAGGCGCATCTGCCCAGGCCATCACGTGCACTGCTCTACTTACCTCAGGTAGAAAGGAGAGTGAGATCATGTCGACATCTATTCTCAGCATGGAGGCCAGCATGCTGCTCAGGGAAAAACCAGCTCAGGTCATGCTTCAGAAAGACTTCTGCATGGTTTTCAATTTTATTCATAACAGTGACGATATTCGGAAGGCCAAAGCCATGCCTCTTCTTCAACCTTTAACATAATCATGAAGATTTCTTCTTCGCCCCTTCAATGGTGAAATTTTTTTGCTTATTTCCCCTGCATGGTGCTAAATGGTACAGAAAATTATTATTCTGATATTAAACTAAGCAAAGGAATGAAGATGAAGATGGTTTTAAAGAATGAGGTGAAGGACAATACAACTCAGTGGCCTAAGCGCCTGCCTGGCAAGCCAAAGGCCCTGAGTTTGAGTCCTTGCTTTCTTTGTCTTTCTTTTTTAAAGAATGAGGCCAGAGACTGTGATGTACTAACTGCAGGAGAAGGGGTAGAATTCAGAGAGGTACAGTGATCATTTTTGTGGATCTGGGCCTCCAAACATGGCATGAAGCAGTGACGAGATTTCAATGGTGATCTGCGGACTCAGACCTCAATTTGGAATCAGTGATCACAGAGACAATAGCTGAGATGTGCCGTTAAATTGGGCCTCCAGAAGAGAAGGAGCCAAGGCACCCCTATTTGAGCAATCAGCTGACACAAGTGAAGCCTGCAAAGGGATCTGAGCAGTGGATGTCAGAAAGCATCGGAGAAGGCGCTGGCAGAAAACTGGAGGAAACGGAATTTAAAGAGAGAAGGAGAATTAGCAGCGTGGAATGTCACTGAAAGTCACAGGACGATGCATGTGTGAGAGATCCATTGCATCTAATGACAGGAGGTTCTGTGTGACCCTAATGAGGACGAGTCCCTTGAATGGTTGAAGGCAGCCCACAGGAGGCTGAGGAATTATGAGCAGTTGATGAAGGGGAGGAATGATGGTAAGTATATTTTTCTCTATGTTTTTCTAGGAGAAGGATAAGAAAAAATAGAAGGAATCAAGTTCAGTAATGAGATTCGTTTTCTTCATTATCTCACCAAGGGTCACATGAGCACTGATATTTAAATGCAACGTGAATCTTAGGTGAACAAGAGGTTGATGGAGAGAGTCCTTACTGTAGGGTGCAGGTGGGGTGCACAGGCCTAGCACAGAACATGAGACGAAGGATAGCCAGGGAATGCTCAAGGAAAACAGCGGGGCTGGCTGTAGGGCAGGGGTCCTGGCTGGATATGGAGGCCATTGTCCTCGTAAGGCATTGGTGGAGTGCTTGTAGAGACCAAGGGCAAATGGGCTAATGTTTGGGTTTGGAAAGAGTGCATATTACTCAGAAAAGATATTTTAAATAAAAGTCACAAAAAAATCAGATAATGGTCTCACAATAAAATTGAGGACTTATTTTAGTATAAAACTATGAAAATTGATGGCAACAGTGTTGTGGCATGACTGTTTCTGGTGGCAGTCAGCAGCTTCGGGAGAGGCCCTGAGCAAAGCTGGTTAGTGGCATCAGTGTGGTGGTTTTGTCAGATAACGGGCATAGCAAAGCCACAGAGCAGTTAGATCATGTGTCCTGCCTGCAGGGTCGGTGGATGGCTCACTTAGCAGAGGAAGAAAGGGAGGACCAGGACTATTTCATGGAGAACAAGAAGAGAGAGCATAGAAGGAGATCCCAGGATTTAGAAGAAGATGGAGGAGGAGGAAGAGAGGAAGATGGAAAGAAGATGAGGAAGAGGGAAGGATAATGAGAGAGGAAGGGTGGAGGAAAAGAGGAAGAGGGGAAAGGTGAGGAGGAGAGGGAAGAGCAGGAAGCGGCAAAGGAGAAACTTGGGTACTTTGAGTGCCTGGGTACAGATCATGAGTGCTGGGTGAAGAGCAGTGTGCTGCTCATAAACAAGTTTCAGGGTGCTGGATCCCCCAGACTGTCTGCCCTAGGAAGGGCAGAGGGCAGCCCAGTCAGTGGGGAGGCTTATGTGGGAGAGGTGCAGGAGCTGAGTGAGGTGTGGAGTTACAGGTGGGAGCCAAGGAGGCATCTCAGAATGTTTCCAGAATGTTTCTGGAGGTCCCCGAGGACCAGTGGCCAGGGCTAGGCAACCTGAGAATGCGGAGAGGCCAGTGAGAAATCAAAAGGCCCCAAGGGCTAGAGACGCTCCCGCTGGCTGGGATCCTACCTTTAGATACCTGCTGCGGGGCTTCCCTGTCCTTAGCTCCAGGCATGCGGGATTTTCTTCCTTCTCATTCAGAAAGAGCTGAGAACTGAATATTCTCTATAGCCAAGTAATGAGGCATAAGCTACAGGGAATGTTAAGCACTATAAAAATCTCTCCTTAGTAGGAATTGAGAACTATTTTTGGATCTGTAGCCAAACTTAAAGCAATTGCTTATAATGCAATCTTTTTGTTGTTGTTGTTGTTTTGGTACTGGGGATTGAACGCAGGACCCTGTGCTTTAGGCAGGCACTGAAGCCACTGGGCTATCTCCCCAGACCTTCAAATAATTACTTGTAAACAAATCAAGTGCCCAGATTAAGACAGCATCTAAGTGGAAGGACTGATGTCCATGACAGCCACAGCACCACAGGAGACTTGACCGAGAGAGTAGAGGAAAGGCAGCAGGGCACAAGTGTGTGTGTGGAAATCCTCCAGGCACTGAAGGTCTATATCGAGGAGTTTGTGTGATGTTGCCTTCAAACTAAACCAAGAAAGAAATCATTTTTTGAGAACCATTCATAGTGCTCCACCTTCATGTGTCTGAGGCTCAAATATGTCCTCACGTGGTATCGGAAATACAGTGCAGCAGTGAAGGTGGCCGTGGATTCTTACGCTTGAGGCCAAAGGAAACAGCAGTGAGTAGGTGGACTCAGACTCTCTCTCTAACATAAGCCTGTGAGTAAAGAGAAGCTGTGTAAAATGATAATCAACATAAATTTACTGTAAAAATCACAAGAAAATCTTCTAAGTAACATATGAGAACAACAGATCCAGACTGCAAGACATCATACACTGAAAGATTTTGATAAATAAAGTAATTACAACAAAATAAATTAGAAATGATTGACTTTCAAAAATGACTACTAAAGAGATCACACAAGAGTTGTAAAAGGGGCTGGGGAGATAGCTCCATGGGACAAGTGCCTGCCTGGCAAGTGCAAGATCATGAGTTCGAACCCCAGTCCCACACACACAAAAAAAGAGTTGTAAGAATAGCAAATATAATCACTGAAGTTAAGAGCGCAAAGGCTGGGCTATCAGTGGCCGGGGAGGTAGCTCAGTAGAATAAGTGCTTGTTTGGTAATCACAGGGTCCTGAGTTCAATCCCTAGTTCCTCAAAAGAAGACTGGGCTATACAGAAATGCACATTATAACTCAGAACTTGTAAAGTGGAAGTGAAGTCTAAGGAAATTACTACCAAGCCCATATAGAGAAAAAGAGAAGCTACAAAGGGCATGTAGTATGTGTGAAATGCAAAATAATATCCAATAAACATTCTCCAAGAATATCTTAATAGAAGCACAAAGAACACATCCAACATGATTTCAAAATGTAGAAAGTTATAATAACCAGGAAAATGTAATATTCACAGAAGGGTGGATTTAAAAAGTCAACATGAAAGAGATAAAAATAGAGCAACATACATGTCAGCACTTTCGTTCAGAAATGTAGACATTATGCAGGAGACAGCTGGCAGTCTCTGCAAGGAACAGGGCTGCAACGATTGCACTGCATGAAGGACTTGAATTGACATGCCGCAGAATGTCTGAAGAGGAGCGCTAAGTGAATTGTAAAGTTAAATATTGAACTTATCAAGCTTGTAGCAAAACCACAACTTGTAAAATAAAATCTGAGTTACTTTGGGCTTGGTGAAAAACACCTATGAAGAGAATAATGGTGTGGTCCATTAATATTAAAATTCCTATTTTTCAAGAGACAACAGATCTGAAAGAAGAGAGTGGGAAAAAATCAGATATCAGACTTATGTGGAGAATATATAAAGAATTGTGTAAATTGCACAGTGAGTAAATGTGTAGCACGATACAGAACAGCCAAAAGCTTTTCACATATGCATCAAAAATGTGAAAAAATTGATGAATATTAATATGAATAATTCATAAATACAAATTTTTACCACAAAATCAAATTAAAATGATTAAAAATGAAAAAAACCCACTTTCTCATAGATTTAGTTTTTGTTTTAACATTTAGGTCCTGTGTTAATATTTAGATCCATTTCTACATTAGTTCACAGGGTTAGACATGGACTTAGCTGTAGTCTTTGGTGTGTGGAAAGCCAGTTTTTGTAGCACTATTTATTGAAGAGGCTTTCTTCCACTGAACATGTTTAGCTCTTTTTGCAAGACAAAACAGGAAGAATTTTTGAAGATAGAAACTTTATGAGCAAAATCTAGACCAAATGGGAAAAACTACAGAGAATCATCAAACGGGATCACATCTCACTGAAAACCTTTTGCACAGTAAAAGAAATCAGCAACAGAGTGAAAAGATGAGTCACAGAACTGGAGAAAGTTTGAAGACCCAATCCAAAAGTGGGCATCTGAAGTGAATAAGCACCTCTCAGGCAAGAAGGTACAAACGGCAGCCAGATGTAGGAAAGACATGTTCGATACCATTGGTCATCCAGGAGATGCAAATTAAAACAACACTGACATTCCACCTCACCCCAGAAAGAATGACTAGCATCAAGAAATCAACCAATAACAAATGCTGGTGGGGCTGTGGGAGAGAGGAACCCGTCTGCACTGTTGGTGGCAATGTAGGCTGCATGACTGTGGAAATCTTTGTGGAGACTCCTCAATAGACTAGCAGTAGTGATCCCATTTGACCCAGCTGTTGCTCTGGTGAGTATCTTCTCAGAAGAATTAAGAACATCATAGCAGGGCAATATATGAACCCACATTTATAGCAGCACAGTTTGTAATAGCTAAGTCTTGGAAACAACCCAAATACCCATCAACTGAGAAATCAATAAAAAAAGATGTGTTACATAATGGAGTATGACTCAGTCATAAAAGGTGAACTTTGAGATTTTTGTAGTTCAACAGAGGCAACTTGGCACCATACTCACACATGTAATAAACCAGCCACATGTGCGTAAAGTTTGTATTATCTCACTAGTGTGAGACACATGTGGTGGCCCTATGTACTGAACAAGATTGTAGCTCCCACAGATGCACCACGAGCTTCTTTTAGTCCTTTAGAAAGGGTTGTGCTGATGTTT
>PVKN010034372.1:0-11835 GCA_004027915.1 Capromys pilorides
GGTTCTGCCCTCCACTATCATCTTTCCCTGTTAGCCCTGTGGACTAAATTCAGGTCCCACACCAGACATGGAACCAACAACCTTGCACAAAATACTTCATGACCTACCACAACGTATGAGTCCTAAGGCCTGCAGTAGACTCTTACTCTATGGGGCTCGTAGCAGTCCTGCGTTTCTGATCTGCTCCTAATGCAGTCCCGGTGGGCATTTCATGGAAATTCACGAGCTACTCCAGATAAAGAAGCCAACCAGAAGCTAAGAGAAGCGTGAAAACACAGAAGCAAAAAGGCAGAGGTAAAAGGGGACTTGCGGTGGTGGCTGTTGAGACCTCTAATACAGCTACTTTGTTAAAGATAATGTGATACTGTGCAGTGATAAAGCAGAAAGACCAGTGGAAAAGACTAGAACCCAGAAAGAGACCCTGACAGATGCACAAGCGTAGTGGGTGACGGCAGAGACGCTGTACTCATCCTAAGGGACATGGTGGGGTGGCCGTTAAGTGTGGCTGTGGCAACTGGATAACTCCATGAGAAAAAGTTGATTTGTGTGACTACACCCTGTCATGTACAAAAAAGTTCTAGAATCATTAAAGCTCCAAATATGAGAAGTAGAACTCTCAGCTGAATTATAGGAGACTATCCCTGAAGATAGGGAAGAATTACTATGAAAAACATAATGATTGCAACCATAAAAGAAAAATTGATATATTTGACTATATTAAGGGGGGAAAGGAAGCTCCTGAGTGATAAGACACCAAGGACAGAATTAAAATACAAATCACAGTTGGGGAGAATATTTTGTGTTATACGCGATCAAAGGATTGGCATCCAGAATACACAAATAACTTCTTCAAAGAAATGAGAAATAACCTGACCAGTACAAGGAAAAATGAGTTTTCCAACAGGCAATTCAAAGAAAAGTCTGACCTGAAGAAGGAAAAAAAAAAAGAATAGGTAAAGACACTAGTTTCACCAGTAGTCATAGAAATGCAGATTAAAACAAAAATACAGGGCCTGGGATATAGCTCAGCAGGACAGTGCCTGCCTGGCAAGCAAGAGGCCCTCAGCTTGATTCTCGGTACAAAAAAGAAAAAAAGAAATCAATGTTGTCTCATATCTAACAGATTAGTTAAATTAATAGTCGATGATGTTAGTGAAAGATGAAGAAAAAGGAAAACTCAAACATTGCTAGTTAGTATAAATTAAGGGATCCATCAGAGGAATAATTTCTATCATCTATAGAAGCTGAAGACACACACATTCTATTTTGAAACACATGCCCTAGAGCAGTGATGGCGAAGCTGTTATAGACCAAGTGCCTAAGCTGCAGGTGACATCATCACTAGGCGCCTGCACTGGGCCTGGTGAGTGCTGATTGGCTGCTGGCAGAACTTGTCTCACATATCACCTTCCTAGGGAGGTGGTGGTAAGCCTCCTTTGGCCAGACATGGTGGCTCACATCTGTGATCCCAGCACTCTGGGAAGCCAAGACAAGAGGATTGTAAGTTCAACCCCAACCTTAAGAGTCTGTTTAAAAAATTTAAGAAAAAGGAGGGCTGGGGATGTAGCTCAGTATGGACGCCTTGGGTCCAGTCCCAAGTACTGAGGAAAAAAACGATAAACACAAATTTCCTGATGGTTCTTATTTTTCAGGAAATAGGATGAGGGATGAGGGACTGGTCCACATAAGATTCAAGTACAGATGTAACATGTAGAATACAGATGCACAGCTAACATAGTAAAATACTCATGCTTGTGAAATATGCATTGTGGAAACCAGGTTTATGTTTACTTTTCTGTAAGTTGACTGTTGTTTGAGATAGATCTTGGCATTTTGCAGGCTGACCTTTAAGATTCTTTTTTTTGTCTTTTTGATACAGAGTTTCACTATGTAATTCAGGTCGGCCTTGAACTTGCTTATATAGCCCAGGCTGGCCTCAAACTCAGTGATCTTCCTGCTTCAGCCTTCTGAGCACTGGGATTACAGGCTTACACCACCATGCTGGCTGTCCTTGACATCTCTCACGAAGTGCTAGGCTTATAGAAGTGGGAGAGAAATGCTAGTGGTGTCTGAATGTCTGTGCTGCCTGGTGTCATGGTTTGGGGTTTTTGCAAGGTGAACAATATAATACAGGATGTATTTTATAATATTAGCTTATAAGGAATCACCCAAGAATCATATATAGCAAGTGCAGGAAATCTCTCTACACACTAAATGCTAAAGAATCCAGCTGAGGGTCTGGATCCTACTTCAAGGATCTGTTCTGGAGAGGCCCAAAGGTCAGTGGGAGAAGCTAGAAAATCTATGCCAGTGCGATGAAGTATCTGTGCCTGCAGGCTGAGGCATCTGAACTGGATCCAGGAAGCAATGCTCAAGGTAAGCACCAGAGCTCCCCACGAAGTACCACAGCCATCTCAGCAACAGTGAGGTCCTGAGCTCCTCTAGTGATGAGGAAAGCAGAATTCCCAGCAGGCAAGCCAACGTGACCGCCTTCACCATGAGGCTGAGCAGTGCACCGTCTTCCCCTCTGGAGCAGGAAATGATGCTTAAGATGAACATCAGAGCACCTCCAAAGTTCACCAGGAAAGCCTGCATGACAAGTTCAAGAGAACTAGCAGCTTCTAATAGCTCCAGTAGCTCCAACAGCTTCTCCAAACAGCATCCCTAATAGTGTTCTCCTGTTCTGCCTTTTATGCTGCTGGCAACAATCCTCAGATGGGCTTCCTGCACCCAGTACCTTGCTAGGTTTTTTTTTTTTTTTTTGTCTTTTTGAGACAGGGTCTTGTTATGCAGTTCAGACTGACCTTGAGCTCACTTTTGTAGCCCATGCTGGTCTCAAACTCACATCAGTCCTTCTGCCTCAGCCTCCCAAGTGCTAGGATTACAAGCGTGTGACACCACATCCAGTTTGCTATGCTAGTTTAATGAAGCTGAGTGTAAGAAGGTAACCTCCAGTTAGAAATCCACTACCCCTGGCAATCACACATGGAAACCCTGATCACCAGGATGATTATGTTTGGACATGAGACTTTTGGAGGTGATTAGTCATGAGGGTGGAGGCCCCCCAATTCCCTTGTAAGAAGTTTCTCTCTGTCATGTGGGGACATGTTGGGGAGAGGGGCCTCAGCAAACTAACTCCAGCCCCCAGAGCTGTGAGCACTGGGCTTCTGGTGTTTGGCCTCCTGGTCTATTTCAGCTGTAACCGCAGCCAGCACTGACTAAACAAGTGACCCCAGTGATTGCCCTCGCCTCAGCTTCGTTTCAGAAACTCTGAAGTCTTCACAGAGTGAGGCATCCGGGCTGCTCTGCCCACCCTGCGGAGCTGCTCTGCTTACTGTGCCCAGCAGGCCTTTGTGGAGAGTCCATTCTGAGATCAGCACAGTTCAGATTCCTTGAGTTTCCGGTCCACCCAGTCAGAGGGCCACCATTTGTTTTGTCCACTGCGAATTCCTTTTCCTCTCCTGTGACAGGCCTGAGATCCCAGAGTGACGGTCAGCTGGACCTCATCTGGGCATGGAGAGCTGCAGCTTCCTCGTCTCAGGTACAGGTGGCTCATTGGACAGCATGGCCCTTTGCTACTTCGCAGCCAATGAACTCATCTCCCTGTACCTCTGCTCCCTCTGCCTCAGCTCAAAACATCTGGGACTGAGAAGTATTTCTTGCACTGACCCTCTGTGTTACAAACCAGGGTGCTTATGCCCCCCTCTTTCCTGTTTTCCTCTGTTCTCGCAGCTGCTTCTCTGGTTTTTGCACATGAGTGTGTTGTGTAGCCAGTGTGTCTTTCCATTTCTCTTCTGTACCAATGCTGCTTTTATTTTTTGAAAGGTATTTGGTACAGGATCTCGCTCCCCAGCTCAGACTCATAGTGATCCTCCTATTTTCAGCCTTCCCAGCACTGGGATTACAGGTATGTGGTCTTGGTGGCCAGACCTTGGGGGCAGGACCGGCGCAGCATGTGGAGCTGGGAATCGAACCTGGTCCCTAAGCTTGCCTAAGCAGGCACTTAGTCTGCTGAGCTATCTCGCCAGCCCCTGATGTTGCATTTTTCTGCTCTATCTTTTCCTTGTGTTTCTTCTGCCTGCTTGTTCTCCATGGCTTCCCACTGCCATGTGTTTGATGATCAGTGAGAAGTTCCCAACCTGAAACCCAATGTGGAAAACACAGGGAATTTGGCATGTGAGTACTTCATGGAGGTGGAAGAAGATAATACATGTAAAGAGCTATAGTGTTATCGGGTCTGAAATCCCTGGGATGGTAGCCATCCAAATCTCATGTGCTTTAGCACAGTTCTAGGCAAGGCATTCTGAAGAACTCAATCCCATCGAAGGCGTTCTACTGACCAGGACTATTGCCCGTTATCTTGGAGATGAGTGGGAGCTGGAACAAGATGGTATAAGCAGGAGGTAAAAGAGAGCTTCTCTCGGGGTCTGTAGTGATTCTAGGAACATTATTTGGACCCTAGGGAATGTTCAGCCAGTGCTCTTCAGCTTTCAGCCCCTGGAGTTCAGTGTTTTTTTTTTTTTTGCTGGAGCAGGGTTCAAACTCATGACTTTGCACTTGCCAGATAGGCACTTGTGCCTCGGAGCCATCTCCCCAGCCCCCAAGTTCAGTGTTTTTAGCTGAAAAAGTTTTGTGACTTTTCCTAAGGGGGCCCTTTTCCTTACTACAAAGTCTGTAATGGTGTCTTGGACTTGCTGGAGATGAGAAGAAGCTAGAGACCTAATAAAGTTGCCTCTTGGTGTGAGGCTGATTTCAATAAATTATAAATTGAAGTAGACACACCGAGAGAGGCCACCCATCCAGCGAAGTTATATGAACAGGGGTTTAAGATGTCAGAGCTCTCATATTTCATGTGACCATGCTGGATCTAAATGGAAATTTTACACTTAAGGGGAAAGATCATGTCTGAGTTATTTTAGAAAGGCAGTTCTGTCCTCCCTTCACACGTCTATCCTTTCAGTGTTTTATAAGAGTCCCAGTTGCCTGGGAGGGAGGCAGGTGTTGTCACCGTCGTGTCACGGATGGAGAGGTGGTGCACAGGCATTCATCGGCCTTCACCTTGCAGGCGATGGCTGAGTCACGGCATGACCTTGTGTGACTTTCACTTTTGCTCTGGATGCCTGATTTCTTGCTTTAACTGTGGACAACAGATCTGTACTTCTGATTATATCCTGTTGTTATTATTATCATCATCATTATTAAATTTGGAATGAGGAGCTATCAGCAAATCAGAGGTGAGGGATTCCATATTACTTCAAAGCATGACATCCCTAGATTAGAAAGAGTCAAAAGAGGGCAGCTCTGGCTGAATGGACCTGAAAGTTTGGCTTAAGGGAATTAGTGGATTTAAGAAAAAAACAAACAAACAAACAAACAAGGATGCAGATCCTTGTCCTTTCCCTACTGTTATGGAAAATGTCCAAATAAGGACCATGAGTTTGTGTTTCACAGGGTCACTTTGGTGGGCCAGTGCAGGTTTAGAAAGCACAGATTAAGTGGAACAACGCTAAACGCATGAGAGAGGGGAGTCTCCTGCCCCCGTTGGAGAATCGGATCTGGAGTTGAAAGTGAGTGGATAGATAACACAGTCAGAAACAGAATCACCTTCACAATAATTGAGCAGATCAGGATGGGCGGGGCAGAGATCTACCGAAACTCCAGACCTTATTTTGGCCAGGATGTCCTGGAGCTCAAGTACAAAGTTACCGTGAGCCCTGTAGGAGTGAGGCTTGGTGTCTACAAGCTAGCTCATCTTGAGCCAGCTATTCAGCTGAACTGGCCTCAGTTTCCTCATCTGTAAAATGAGTGTGTGGGCTTTTTGATGTCTTAAGTTGGTTTGATGCTGCTTTGACAGTTACAAAAATAACCTTTTGATGTGCACAGGCTGCAATGTAAAAGGCTGTTCACTATCTTAATTTTTGTGGTGCTGAGTCCAGGCCCAGAGTTTGTTCCACTGAACTGAGTTTCTGTCACCCCCCTGCATGCAGAATCCAGTGACTTTTGTCATCTCGGGCTGGAACAGCCACTTCCAAGCAGGAGAATTCTGGGGAAAAGGGGAAGATGTCAGGATTGTGCAAGACTTTGCAGTAAAGATGACTTGGTTTGGTTTAGTTTGGAGGGAGTTAAGTATCCACCAGACACCTCCACTTTGGCTTGGGGTAATTCTATCTGCCACCTGCCATTTCAGAAGGTGACCAAAGACGTCTCCAGCAACTGGCAGAGCCTGCGTGCTTTCCAGTTGCGTGCTCACCTTGCTCCAGGGTCATGGCCACTGCTGGCAGGAGAAGTGTGTAATGGTTATAGTTCCTGGCACTGGGGCTGCTGCTCAGGCCCAAGCCTGGCCAATGAGATGAAGCTCAGCAAGGAAAGACGATCTGCAGCATTATCTCTGTGGCCAGACATGACACGGGTGCGCCACCATAGGAAGGGAACCAAGGGGGAGCAGTTTAGATAGAAGGGCCCCTCGCAGTGGCGTTGATTGGGGATTTTGCTGCTGCTGTTGTCAGAGTGACATTCCAAGTAGGAAATAATTATCGAGGTTTTACTCTGCATCAGAAAATATGCAGAGCTTAGGAACTCAAAGAGAGAGAAAAGGGGCGCAGTCCTTTTCTTTTGAATTAATAATCTTGCGGGTAATTCTGCTGAAAAACACACTGTGTTCAGTTTAGTGGAGACAGTATACAGAAGGACACGGCTAGCAGCAGGAGAAGAAAGGAAGACGTGGGCCTAGCCTGGCCTGTGAACAGCACTGCGCCAGGAGAGGCAGTGGAGGGGCCTTCCTGGGAGAGGAGACAAAATTAGCTGAGGCAGGAAGGTGTGAAAGGGCACAGAGGGCCTGGGAAGTGCAGCACAGGCAGAGTTCTGCGTGACAGACAGATGCCCTTGGAGAGAGGGCAGCACCTAGACCTCGATAGGCAGTGGGCCTCCATGGGGGAAGGAGGGGGGACATCAGCAAAGAGTCACAGTGTGCTTTAGAGATCCTGTCCTGGAAACAGTGTGCAGGAGAGGTGGGCCGAGGACAGGACCAGCATGCTGGTGCGTGTCAGGAGATGAAGGAAGAATGGTCACGGTGTTTTGTACTGGCCACCATGGAGTCATCTAGTGGCCAGGCACAGGCAGGGCGTGAGAGGATGGAGCATCATTCTTGTCTGCCTGGCTTGGAAACTGAGGATATTACTGTTGCCTGTTCCTCTGCCCTCTCCCTACAGCTATGTGCTTTTAGAAGTCATACAAGATGACTAAGAAGCAAGATGTAGTGTCTTCTTAGAGGAGCCCACAGAGTTACTTAAAAATAAGCTTTTGTAAAACTTAATCATTGTGTATTTAGGGACTGCCTATTGACCTTGTGGACAGAAAAGCATTACCTACCTAGTGAAAGATGTACAGAATACACGTGTACACTTTAGAGATTGAGCACAAAGTAAGTGTGTGTGTGACCCTTGTGCCAGTCCACAAGTGGGGAACATTAGCTGAGCGTGTAGCTCAGTGGCAGAACACTTGTCTAACATGAGTGAGGACCCAGCATGGGGGTGGAGAGAATGCTGCGGGGAACGTTGCTGGTACCACTGGAACCTCTGAGGTGTCCCCTCTGGGGTTATTACCCTCCCGTTGACTACCCTCTTGTTCCGCTCTCTTCCACCCATACTGCTCTGTGGTACCATTATCCGAATGGAAGTGCTCTACATTTGTGTGTGTGTGTGTGTGTGTGTGTGTGCGCATTTGCTAGTGAATATGTAGTAAAAACAAATTTTCTTTTACTTAACCCTTCCTAATTTCGGTTACTTCCCCCACTTTCCTGGAGTTTAGGGGGTCCTAAATCGGCTATTTGGTTCAACATGTATAGTAGTAACGAAGCTGTGACCTCAGCTATCCCCTGCTCTGTGCCTGTATAAGTGGCCATTTACCAATTAATCACCTCTGTAATTTTCTGTAGCTTATTCAGCTGACAGCGTACACAGAGTTCATCTGAGTCTTTTTTTAAAAAATGTATTTGGTTGTTGCAGGGTCTCACTATGCAGCTCAGACTGGTGGTGATTCTCCTGCTTTCAACCTTCCCAGTGTTGGGATTATAGGCATGCGCCACCACGTCCGGACATCTGGCTGGCTCAGTCCACCCTGCAGACAGGGCTGGCGTGGCATGTGGTACCGGCCATCGAACCACAATCCCTGGGCTTTCAGCACAAGCTTGCCTAAGCAGGTGCTTTAGTCCACTGAGTTATCTCAGTGGCCCTAGAATTCATATAAGTCTTAAGGAAAAGCCTCTGCTTTTGTGTCAATAGTGGAAAGTGCCCTTGAATCAGTGACAAGGAGGGCAGAAAGAGAAGTGGACTGTTGTGCCTAGAATCGTCACTTGGACTTCCTTAGGTCTGAGTGTCTTTGGAGGCTGAAAAACTATTCGGCAATTTCTTCTGAAAGCTATTTTTTTTTTGTACTGGGACTCAAACTCAGGACCTCACACTTGCCAGGCAGGCACTGCGCTGCTGAGCTATATCCCCAGCCCTCTAAAGCTGCTGTTTTTAAACAAGTGATTAGATGCCCTTTCTCCAGTGCATCACGTTCACTCGTGGAAGAGATTGGGTAGATATGGAGTCTGTGTGGGCAGAAAAGGGAGCGACCCAGACACCCGGCCAAGGTCAGCAGGCCACATGAGAGAGCACGGTGGCTGGTGGAGCAGCGTGTGATGAAGGTTTGGCCAGACTGGAGCCCTGGCAAGGGGCGGACGCCATCCACCCTGCTGCCCTGAGCGCGGCCTGGGCCTGCCTACCCTGAGTTCATGTGGAGGTTTACGAGAGTCCGTGTGTTTGTGTGGCACTTGACATTTTCACAAATTGCTCCGCAGTTGTTTTTATTAGTTTTATTCCAGCTGTGGCTCCAGGGACTTTCTGACAGCCAGCCTTCCAGGCCGCCTTGGAACCCCTGGTTAATTGGCCCAAGCCACTGAAAGCCGACATCAAGCCTGCTTTGAACTCTTGCCTGCTCGAGTGCTTGGACAAATCCCGAGCACACACCGCAGGGAAAACAGTAATGAGGCTCACACCTCCACAGCCCAGATCTTGCCGGTTCAGGTGTTAAGAGCAGGGCTGAGGTGCTAGGCCAGGGGAGCCGGGGCTGAGGAGAAGTGGATGGACCCCAGAAAGAACCGTCTCCCAGGTGCTGTGTGAGCAGTCCAGGCCCAGGAGGGGTTCTCACAGGAGTATCCAGAGACCCACATAAATTCGCAGGTATCTGTTACTTCCCGAGTTTTCTGTTACACCGACTCTCCAGGGGTACACTTAGCTTGGGAGGAGCTCGCCAGGAGCTCTGAGTGAGATTTTTTCCTGTGAAGCTATTAGCTTTACCTCCTTTAACAGAGAAAGATATGAAAGTAATCTACAGGAGGTCTAGGGAGAAAGGCCACGGCCATCAGGATGTGAGGATGTGTGTGGGTGTTGAAACATGTTTTCCTTTCCTATTTATTATTTAAAAGCTACCGCAAAAGCAGCATCAAGGGAGCAAAATATTTACCGGCTTTCTTAAAAATCCCTCAGTAGGAGTTTTTTTTTTTTTTAAAGTGTTAAATTGTTGTGTGAAATCTACTCCTACCTTCTCCAGCACAAGGTAGCTTCAGTTCCTCTGGCATTGATAAGCGTTCACACTGTGAAGGGGTGGAAGTGCCAGGGCGCCTCCTGGAGTTGTTCAAGGGCAGGTGCTCCGGGCATTACTTTCTCAGTAGGGGAGATGAGTCACTGTGGGAATCAGAAAACAGTGTGTTCACAGGGATGGGGAAGTGTCTCCAGATGTAACCCTAATGTGGGCCAGGCGGGTGGAGGTGGAGAGAAATCACAAATTAAGACAGGCAGAGGAATGTGTGTATAGACAGACCCTGCTTGGATCCTGATTTGTGTAGTCTACTCTAAAACAAACAAAATGTGACACAGAGAAACAAGCATACTGGATATTTATTTATTTATTATGTATCTAGTACAAGGTCTACAGGGTCTCACTACACAGATGGGACTCCTAGTGATCCTCCTGGTTTCAGCCTCCCAAGCGCTGGGACTGCAGGCGTGTGCCACCACGCCCAGACCACACTGGATATTTAATGACATTGGGGAATTACTACTTTTAATACTAGGTGTGTAAAAATGATATTATGAAGCTAAACAAGAGTTACAATTTAGATGATGTGACACTGTCTCTGAAGAATTTCGTTGCAGACTACACCAAAGGGGCAGGAGTCGTAAGAGATGAATTGACATTCGCCCTGAGCTTGATGACTGTTGAGGACGGACAGTGGATACAGGAGTGGTGTGTTCAGTGAATTTCTCTACTCTCTATTGGAGGTGTCCATTGTGCGAGACCTCAGTGGGCAGGGAAAAGCACTGAAGATTTCTTCTCAAGTTGAACATGAGTTTTGTATCTTTATCATTTCAATTTATTTTACTCTTTTTTTGGGGGAGGTGGCAAGGATCAGGAATCGAACTCAGACCCTCATGCTTTCCAGGCAGGCACTGTGCTGTTGACTTGTATCCTTTGTTTAATCAATCTCTCTCTCTCTCTGTGTGTCTCTCTTCTTCCTCTTCCTCTCTCTCTCTCTCCCTTTCCTTCCCCCTCTCCTTCCCTCTCTCCCCATCTCTGTCTCTCTCCTTCTCCCCTCCCTTTCTCTCTCCCTCCCCTCTCCCCTCCTTCCCTACCTCTCTTCTTTTCCCATTACGGGGTTTGAACCCAGGGTCTTATCCCTGATCTATAAGCACAACCCTTTTCACAATTCCTTATTTTTACACAGGGTCTCACTGCGTCGTTAAGTTGCCCAGGTTCAAACTTGCCATCCACCTGCCTCTGCCTCCCAGAGTGCGGATCTATAGATGTGCTTCACCATCCCCCATTTATAGTCGGAGCAATCTCACTGGGCTGTCTTTAATCTCATTCCTGCTGTACGGTTCTGTGAAGTTAGCATCAACTTGTACCCTGGTCATAATAGTCATCAAAACTGGTTTTATTTGGAGAAAAACAGAAAACGAGGGGGCTGCTTGCCAATTTTTACCTTACACAGGGAAGGATGTGATCAGTGTTTGTGATGGAGTGGTGGTGGTGGGACAACAGAAAGCTGTACTCCTCCTTATATAAATGATGGGAGGGTGGTTATAGTCTGTGTGGTCATGCTCATTTTAAACTATACTGTAGGCTCAAAAACAGTTTATGCCAATGGTCCCAGTTATCTGTGCTGTGTAACAGGTAATCCCAAGATGCAGAGGCAAAACCTGAAATGTTTGATATGTACAGTGTCCAAGGGAGAGGAGTCTGGGGATGGCTTTGCAGTGGGTTCTGGTCAGCTTCTCTCCCACAGCTGTAGTCAAGGCGTGGCCTGGAGCCGCAGTGGTATGAAGGCTCGACTGGGGAAGTCCACGTCGGATCCCATCCTAGGGTCTTCGGGGACCTCAATCCTACTTCCCAGTTCACTGCCACGTGCCTCGTAGTGGTGCTGCTCGAGCTACTGTTGCCAGAACCCAGGGTCGAGTCCTGCAGTGCTGAAGAATGGGCAGAGGGGAAAGGGTGTAAGCAGATTTATTTCAAAGACATAAAGGCAAGAAAGTGAAGCTGCCGCTAGCCAGGAAGGGGTCCTGAGGAGGATGCCCACGCAGGCTCTCTTTCTAGGAGTTCTTAAGGGTTCAGAGGGGAGTGGAGACCATTGCGTAAGTGATATCATCACTACTGTGCAGGAGACTCAGTCCTTTCTAGGGTCCAGTTTATACGGTGCTCACACTGTGCCCATGCAGGGCACACCTGACCATGCTCTAGGACTGTCCCACACAGCTGAAGGACACAGCAGGTGATCGGCACAGCAGGCTGCATTGT
>PVKN010034373.1:0-11845 GCA_004027915.1 Capromys pilorides
AGATATACTTTATCACCACTTGAAAGTCAGTAGCAGAACTGGATGTTGCATATGAATCTTTAAACTGCATAGAAAAAGAATGGTCTGGTTTATAGGGAAGTCATGAGTTGTGTTCTTTGATTCAGATTGATGCTGTCACTCATATTGTGTGTTTGAAAATGCAAGTTCCATTGAGAATAAGAAAATGTCATTATTATCTTTGTCGCTATGGGTATGACCATACAGATATCCAAAATTATAAAGAGTGATACTAGGGCCCTTTGGGAATATCAAATAAAAATTCAGCATTATGATTGTTTCAGCAATTGAATTATTTTTGTAAAGTTCATAAGAAAAATGTTTTCCACTCGATATGAAGAGATATTTAAAAATTAAACAGGGATTTCTGTTTTGAAGGGACCAATAAAGATTTAATGGGCCCTTATTTATTCTTCATAACATCTTGTAGCCCAGAGAATTCAATGGTTTCAAAAAGTTGGTTATGATTACAGATTAGGAAATGCTGAAATCTTTTCTCTTTATTATGGTCTTTCCTCCACAGAGAAAAACAGACTTATTTTCTAGCCAGACTATTTCAGAATTGGAATTATAGCCATGCCATGGCACTTGATGGCTACAGAACTTTTCTAATTCATTACCTGACCCATGTTGATGAGAACGTTTTGTTCCAGTCCTCAGCCTTTGCTTAGTGCTCAGAAGACAAGCTCGCGCCTGCTGGGGTCAATTGCCTGCTGCCTTATTACAGTTTCCATCCGGAACAGTCTTCCTGATGCTCTCTGGGTTTTGTTCATGCTGCTCGCCCCCACATCGGGGTAGTAACACTGCATAACTATCTCCTTTCCCAGATGTTCAGTCGTTTGAAATAACGCTTAGTATATCAATGAGTCCATGAATGGTTGAAGGATGTTCAAACAAGTGCCTGCTTGGCAAGCCCAAGACTCTGAGTTTGATTCCCAGTACCAATAAAATAACCAACAAAATACAATACAATAAAATAAATACAATGAAATAAAATAAAGTACTGTGTTAGGAGGGTGGAATTCTCTTCAGTGAGCTTCATATGCATGGATCTGGATAGCTTGGAGATACCGGAAAGGAAGCATCTGGCTGCATTTCCAGTTGTGTGATGCGGACACTGTTTCAGTTTTCCTCCTGCATCTGACTAAGCTGACACAAAAAGCCCAGGGCTCTCTCTGTGTCAGCAGGAAGCCATGGAAACAATCTTCACCCACCTTTCAGCCCTGAACTAGTATAAAACCCTATCTCAGTCTCTCCTTGCTCTTGATCCATTTTTGCCCCTGCTTTGTAAGTTTGTCCCCCTCTAGGCTAAAGGCCCCCCTTGTTGTATGGTAGGCTTTCCCATTTTGCTGTGTAAGGTTTCATCAATATTGGAACCCAATTTGGAGGTGGAGGCCCAGTTTTTTTTTTTTTTCCTTCAGGAGGCCACAGAAAGTGCTGGGTATCTTTATTACTGTAGCTCCTTGTCCACATTTTGTGTTGTTTTTATGGTCTGCTGACTGTATTCTAAGAGGAAACAATAGTAATAAGTGCGTGCTTACCTGCTGCTCAGTATCACGTTGAGCCATCTCACAAACTAATTTCGTTTGTGTTCTTCCATAAAGCCGTTGATGTATGGGCATTTACTGTCCCAATTTCAGTGTTAAACCTAAGACCAAAATGATGTCATTGGCCACACGCGACACAGCTGGGGTGACACCAGCAGAACTGGTGCTATATCTTTTGGATCTTTCAGGCTCCAACTTGTGAGCTAAATACACTAAAACACATAAAAACAAAATGGAACAAAGAGCAACAAAACCCACTAAGGCACCAAAAGGTCAAGTGACGAATCTCAATGCCAGTGAGAAGCAAATGGCAGAGTTGGATTTGGGTTTGAGCTCCTTGCACCCCCCCCCCCTGCCGCTTCATGTAAACCTAATATGTAATTTTTATAGACCACTTTATGGGGACAGCCATCCTTGCATTTCCTGCTTTCGGTCTTGGTGTGTTTAAAAAAGACTGTAGCACACATCCTAAGGTCTGTGCATCATATTGTGGGGTTGAGATAATCCTCATGCACCTTAGGGGAAGCCTCGCTTGCTTTCTCACAAACCAGAACTGGGCTCCTTTTACAAAGTGATTAACACAAGATTTTAAAATAGTATGCAAAACCTAGATGAATGCATTTTCTGTTTCCTAAGTTTTTTTTTTTTAATCTCTCCCTTGACTTCTTTTGTTGAATTATTGATTATTGCTGAAGGGTAAAATGTTAGTTTCAAAAGGTAAGTTTGAATACTAGAGAAGACTTCTGAAAAATTAGATTCTTACAGGAAATATCATTTCCTTGATAGAATATCCATGATATTTTAGTTCTTGATGCTTCCATGGTAGCTTGTCACATAGGCTGCTTGAATGACAGCCATTGATGCCTGCATTTCCCATCAGGGTTGTGACTCTGAGAATACAAACTGAACATCGTGGAGAATTCTGAGTTCCTCCCAGGGCCTGCCTTCAGAGGCCTGCCCATGTGGGTGATCCCAGTAAATGCTGGCTAAGCTGCTAAATACATGAAATTGTATCTCAGATACAGAGATCATGCCTCGGGAGACCCAGCCTCTGGGAACTGTCCATTTTTATCTGCTTTTCCCCTGTTGGATTGGTTCTCCCAGAGTGGTAGGATGACTTTATGCATTGTTTGGTGACTTTTCCTACTAAGTCCTAGAGCTGAGGTCTCTCTCCGGCCCTCAACAGCACACATGCATAGCCATTCCCGCCACCACAGCTCACCTACGGGACAGCTCACACCTAAAGCTGGTACCCTGTCCTGGGAGAGAGAGTTCCAAAATAATCTGAGTTGAATTTAACGTAAGTTTACTTAGTAGCCTTTCATGTTTATTGTATTGATTGATTGATTGATTGATTGCTGAACTGGGGATTAGACTCAGGACCCTGCACTTGCCAGGCAGGCATGCCTTCAGTGTTTAGAAAGATAGAATATGAGGAAAGATACTGCACTCTTTGCCAGACCTGATTTCTTCCTTTTACCCTAAAAAACAAATACTTCATTAGGCCTAAAAAAACAATATCTCATTAAGGAAAAGAGAGAAAGTTTGATTATGATTATGTAAGGAATGAAATGTGGAAAAAAACTTCAAAATGAAGATAGAGCTGGTTAGAATGAGGAAAGTGTTCCTTCTAGAAGAGAGAAAAGACAAGAAACAGAAGCTGCTCTGAGAATGTGTGGCCATCGAAGCCAGGTCGTGGGTAAAGACCACACACACATAGGAATCCCTAGGGCTGGTCCTGAGTTGATCTGTCAGCTTTTCCTTGTCTAAAAACATCAGTCTTCTGTGGGCAAGTTTATTTTGCCCTGCTCTCTCTGTCTGCCAAATTCTCCCTTATAGACGTGTCCTGAGGAGAAAGTTAGCTGGTCCCTGTGCAGCCCCTGAGCTTCTGAGACTTCTCACCCGCCCTTATTAGAGCAGCTCCCTATGACCTGAAGCTTAATTACTTCTCACACCCCAGTGCCTGATGACATGGGGGCCAATCTGGTGTTCAGACCTAGCCACGCTCTCAACTTGAGGGAAGACAAAAAGCTCTGTACTATGTTTGCTCCATAAACAGGAGAGAAAAACAAGTTAATAACAGCATAGTGGAAAAGGGCCCTGGATACCTTGATGTGGTTAGGCACCAACTTTCACAAGCCCCTTGTCTTCCAGGGGACACCATCTTGGTTGAGAGATACATTGCCATATTCCTTAGCAGCCTGCTATGGAGAAAACTGAGCTGTAGTTTATTTGAGCAGATGACAACTGGTTCATGGATCAGGCGGCACAGAGCCAGGTATCCATGACCACCACCCTGGGAATGCAAGGGGTGCTTGCCTCAGGTAGACACAGAGAGTGAATGGAGAAGCACGTGCTTGCTACAGCCTACGGTTGTCTCACCTGCTCCATCGCAAAGCTTCTTGTTCTAGAAATACAGGTCTGGTGACTGCTTCTGACTGGTGGAGGTCAAATTCTATTTTGTTTCATACTGGCATTTACATGAAATTATATCAGTTTGGTTTTGCTCAGGTTAGAAAGCTTTGCCAAACTCATGAGGGCTGAGGGGTTGTGTCTGCTCAGGCCTCCTACAGGCCTAGTCTCCATCTTAATGCACTTTAACAAACTGGACAATGTCACTCTGTAAAATTCTTGTAGTTTTACCGTGGCTCCCCCAGTCCATGAATAAAGGCTGGAGGTGGAAGCAAATCCTACTGGCCACTTACTGTAATCAAGTTCTACAGCTGCCTAGCACCTCATACCACAGAGCTTTGTCCTGACATCCCGGTTCCTCTCCAAGGGGCTCTGAGCTCTTCTCTGGGTGTCCTCTTTGGCACTCTTCCTCCTCAGGGCCAGGGAGGAGACTCTGCTGGCCTGGTTCCACAAGCTGAGGATATATGGTGGCTGTGGCAGGGGCTCACTTCCCAGCTAATGACGTCGCAGGTTCAGACACCTAGATGCTTCCTGTACAGGGTGAGAAAGACATCTAGACAGAGAATGTCCCCAGATGGGCCAGGTGTGCTCCAGAGCAGAGTCTGTGTGTTCCCTGGGCATGGAGAACTTGGTCTTCTGTGCATTTGGGACAGGCTTGCAACTGACCTTTGCTTCGAAAGGGTGAATAGGGAGATGCTGCTGCACAAAGCACAGAAGGGGCCCGGTGCATGAGGTGGCAGGAAGATGGGGCATGGCGTGGGCATGCGACTCACGTGAGGGCCCACAGCTTGCAAGAGAGGATGCAGGGGATTTAGAATTTAGACTTTATCACAGAGGTATAGTTTGGAGTTTTACAAGGAAAAACAATATGAGATAGGATGCATATTTTATAATATTTTTCATAATAGTCACCCAAAGAGTCATACAAAGGGAGTGCAGGAAATTTGCCCACATGGTAAACACCAAAGAGTTCAGCTGAGGAGCTGGCTCCCACAATTATGTCCTGTGTGAGTCCAGATGAAGACCTAGAGCACATGACGATGTCTCATGCAGGCCTGTCTCATGGATTTGTGCTTGGAAGGCCCAAAGGTCAGTGGTAGAAGCTAGAAAGTCAGTGGCAGTGGGATGGAAGATCTGTTCCGCCAAGCTGAGGGATCTGAACTGGAGCCAGGAAGTGGTGTTCAGAGCAGGAACCAGAACTCCCCCGAAAAGTACCACAGACCACCCTCAGCAATAGCAAGGTCCCAAGCTCCTCTGATGAGGAAAGTCCAGCTCCCACTGGGAAAGCCAACATGACAAGCTTCTCCATGAGGCTGAGCAGTGCACCATCTTCCCTTCCAGAGCCAGGAAGTGATGCTCAGGATGAGGACCAGAGCTGCCCCCAGGTAAACCATAGCCATTCTCAGTGACAATGAGGTCCTGAGCTTCTTCAGTGAGGAGATCAGTGGCGCTCATGAGGAAAGTCAGCACGAGAAGCTCCTCTGAGAGAACCAACAGCAGCGCCCCAGGAAAGCCAACAGCTGCAGTGGCTTCCCAGTGGCTTCTGAACTTCTTCCTCTCTCTCTGTGGGCATCGTATGCTGCTGGCAGCAACCCTCAGGCAGGCCTCCCACACCCAGCACAATGCTGGTTCATTTCAGCTGAGTATTACAAGTTGACCCTCAGTAGTTAATGCACAGGTAGGAAGGCACATTAGACCATCCTTATGTGATATGGAGAATCAGTATATGCCGGTGAGAGGTGAGAGGTATAGAAGGGGAAGAAGGACCCTGGGCAGTTAGAAAATCACTACCGTCCTCAGATGAGGGGCATGAGAGGAAGATACGATTGCCTAAACTGCAGTGGGGCAAGTGTGTTGCCCCAGTTTCCCATATGAAGAACAGCTCCGGATGGAGGGCATGTTACCCTGTCTACTCCCCTACCCCATCTGCTATCTGACACATTTCATTAAAACACTTGCAGATTTCTCCTGAGCGCATCATGCTTATTAAGGCCTTAAACCCAGGAAAGGAGTTGTTGAAAGGTGATTATTGAAGGTATTTTAAGAGGTGGTTGTATTCAGTTGCTACGGAGCTAGAAGAAAATGCTGAGGGGTGTGTGGGTCTTAATAAGCCTAGCATGAGTGGATCAGCCAAACCACACTTAGCATTAAGACAGCTATTTTCCACTGGCTTACTGTGATGAAACCTTAGCCATTTGATTGCTTAATGGAGAAGGGTTATAGTTTAATATTCCAGTGTGCATATGTTAGATCCTCAAACTACAAACTTGTGGTGTTTCAGATAGCTGTGTCTGAGGGGTCAGAGAATCAGGGATGGGACGTGCTGGGCATGTTCAAAGCCAGGCTCTGTCACATGTGACCTTATAAAATGGACTCAGCCAGGGCAGCCTTTGCTGGGGTCACTGACTTCAGCCGGGCTCCCAAGGCCACTGTCGTTCTGCCAGTGGTTTAGTCTCTTCTTGGATACATAAAACAAGGATCATCTTCAGCAGGCAGCTACTGTAAATCCTTGGCTTGATCTGGTACAGCCTTCAGATTTTTCTCCTCTGAGGCCCCTGCAGCTCCACACAATGCCTCCTGTACGTCCCGTGGAACCCGACACACTGTATTGGAGTCATCCATCACCTGTCTTCCTGTCCGGACTGCAAAGTCTGTAATTTTGCAGCGTCTTCATCTGAACAATACCTGATGCAGGTTCAGCCCTGGGTTAATGAGAGTACAGATTCGTGGGTCCGCCACATGCCTGGATCCTGCTGTGCTCACTGTGCTAATTGCATCTGCTTATTTTCTTTTTTATTGTATATGTGTGTGGTTTAAGACAGAGACACTTTTTTCTTTTTAACTTCAACAGTGCTAGGAGTAGTGTGGCTCATGTGGATTTCCTTGGGTTACAAATCTAAATTATACTATGTCTATATTCATGAAATTCCTTCTCTGGGGCCTATGTTTGTACCAGCAGTTTACCATAAGGCACGCAAATTACTTTCATCCATCCCTGGTAAATATGTTCAAGTCCTGGAGCAGAGCCCTTGGAAACCAGTTTGGAAGAGTCTTCAAAGTGGCCAAGAAGACGGCTGCAATTAGCTTCTCGTGCAGGTTAATGTCTTCAACATTTGTCTGATTTTTCTACCTTGCTTTTCTTTTTTTAATCACAAAAATCCATTTGTAGCTCTGTTTAAAAAAATTTGCAAGACAAAGACTTTCCTGAAAGGAAAGATTTGACCTCAGTAAACCTTGAAAAGGTCTTGTGGTTTTAATTATGTTCATCTAAAATTTGCTGTGTGTATGTGTGTCTATATGTGTGCTCTTAGGTGTGAATACACTTGCTCTTCACTTTAATTAGGGCTTGATGTCACGATATAATAGTGTAAGAAAACGACACAAGTGGAAATAATATTGCCTATGATGGCAGAAACTTCCAGCAGCAAAGTCAATAGTGTCTACTTTAACCAAATCTTTGCGCTGAGTCGAATTGTTCAGAGCAGTGGTGAAACAAGTCCCTGGAATGGATTCTCACATATTTTATATGTGGTTTGGTTTGGAAAGAGGACTTTCTCTCTTTCCTCTCCTGATAATGAGACTAGAGCTTAGCACTGTGTAGCAAAGAAAATCAGTTTGAGAATCCTGGATTCTTACTTGTGGTCAGGAGAGTTCCCTCAGGTACGCAGATGAGGAGTTTGAGTTGTAAACAAAATTTCTGAAAGTCCTCGGTACTTACAACTCGGCAGAGGTATTTCTTTTCCCAGGTATCCTGAGAGCGTGCTGCCCATCTGTGTGAACTGCTGAAGTTGAAAGCAGATTATCAGTAAGGGGCCGGTGAGCGGCACCGGGTCACCACTCCCTCGAGCCTGGCTCACTGACAAGCCTGCTCCAGGCTCATTAAATTTCATAGTTTTCCCAGCCACCATCTGTTCGCTCCAAGGAATCTCCATCCCATTCCAGGGTTCTGGCACATTTTCCATTATGCACTTTCGAAAGTCTGCACTGTATGGGCTGCCTTTGGAATGAATTTCCAAGCAAAGTAGGTTTGATTACTCTTTAATTACGTTTTTACTCCAAGAGTTTTGTTTAGACTTCTCCAGCATAATTGTATCCTGTGACTTTCCTAAATTTCTCTTCATGGAAGAGAATGGCCACACTCAAAAGTTTTACACTATTAATCGTTTAATTTAGGGTCTTTGGGGAGTGGTAGTGTAACTCTTCAAAAACACCAGTAAGACCCTTTTTCCAACATGATAACTTTTTTTGGAAAAAAATGTATAAATTTAAAGAATTACTCCTATAATAGTTATTCATATTTTAAGAAAGTTAGAGGAAAGGTTAGTATTGCCTTTCAAAAATGTGATTTAAAAGCCCTAATAATTTACATGTATCCCAGGCTTCTTTGACATTTTCCCTCTTCATTCCCTGTCCAAATTGTTCCCTCTGTGAATGCACTTCCCCTTGCTTAGTCAGGTCTCCTCCATGACATTACTGCATCACTTCCGGCCACGTGATCACTGACGTAGTTTCACTCCCCTCCCCCTCTGGACTTTGTCTGCTTTTCTTCTCCCCTGACAGCCTCATTCCCTTGCTTGGCTGCGTCGTTACTGCTAATTCCTTCACTCTTCTGCACTCGAAAGTGGCCTTCCACAATAAAAAGATGTGTCATCTGCTGGCGGAAGCTCTTGAGTGGCTGCACCATTGACTTCAGGATAAAAGCACGCAGGTCCCTATGCAACCCATTTCTCCTCCAGCCCAAGACTTCTTCTCATCCTTTTCAGTTCCTTAGACCCTAACTCTAAGTCTTTCCCTATTGCAGGCTCCTTTGATTCTACATCTACGCTTGGGGCCCTCTCTCCTAGTCACTTTTGTGTCACTGGGAAAAACTTCCTGACACTCATGACTTCAAGGAAGAGAAGTTGATTTTTGCTCATGTTTTGGAAGTTTCCATCAATAGTCAGCATGTTCAAAGGGTGGAGGATCTGTCTGACCAAAGCCTCTCTTATCATCGAGGCTGGGAAGTGGGGAGAAGGAAGGAGTCAGGGAGGAAGGTACATCCTTCAGGTCATGATCTCAGTGACCTTCCCATCCCAGATCATGGCCTTAGTGACCTTCTTGTCCTAGGTCATGGCCCCAGTGATCTGTCTATTCCAGGTCATGGGCTCAGTGATCTTCTTATTCCAGGTCATGGCCTCGGTGAACTTCCTCTCACAGGTCATAGCCTCAGTGACCTTCCTGTCACAGGTCATATCTTCAGAGATCTGCTTGTTCCAGTCAGACATCTCCCAATGTCAAGTCCACTGGAGTCCCTCCATGACTCAGAGACCCTGTATCTGCATCCCTGAGGCTCTTGGGAAATATCTAAATCTAAACCATAAAACCATCATCTGAGTCCATATCAATCATTGCTTCCCCAGCATGAGACCTATCACATTGCCTGTAGACATTGCTTGTCACACTCTGTCATCTTCTCTTTCCTGGATAGTCCCTGGCACATAGTGGATGTGCTTAGTAAGAACATATTGGATAAGGAAAAGTTCAACTCTGGAAGATAATGCAGAATAAGATAAAGATGCCATTCTATTGATTTTTGTGGCTGGCTTCCCGAATTCTACTTGTCATAATCCCTATGTGAAATATTGTCATGGTGGCACTTAAAAAGTAAACTTGCTCCCTAAGACCATGTGATTTAATGTTCATTTCTTTAGTCCTTATAGAATGGGTACACAGCAAGCAAACTGACTTGGATTCAGAATAACCTCGGTGACAGTTCTTTTGGTGTCATTTAGAGTGTGAAGCTAAACTTACTGATTTGCTTCTCGGAGACTCAGTTTCCCTCTTTTATTATGTGGAAGTGACGATTCTGAAGTTTGTGTGTGAAGTCCTACGTGCAAATGCTTGACTTGGCGCCAAGCACATAGTGAGATACTGGATAAATGTTGGTTTTAGGTCGTGTGTGAAGGAGAGGCAAGAGATTCAGGCATGGCATGTTTATCAAGCTGTGCCAGGCTCTTTTTCATGAATTCAAGTCACCATAGGTGGCAATTTAACAACCTTCTTGATCCTTTTTTTTTCTTTTTCTTTATTTCCTTTTTTTTTTTTTTTTTTTTGTACTTTAGGGGAGAGTCTACAGTGTTTAGAGTCTCACTAATAGTCCTCTGATTCCTCATTTTACTTTAAAAAGTAATCTGATAACTTTGAACAACTTCAATGCTGTCTTTGTCTCTTTCACTGTTTCTGTCTCTGTCTCTCTCTCTCTGTCCCTGTCTCTCTCTGTTTCTGTCTGTCTCTCTCTCTCTCTTCCGTTTTAGTCCATCTGACATCTGTTTCTTCACTGTTCATCCATTCCTCCCTCTGTATCTTACTCCACAGAAAACATTCAAGGAGAGGAAAATACATGTTTCCAAGTTAGTTTTTGTTGTTTCTGCAGTTTTGTTTTGAATCTTGAATCAACTTCCTATTTACAGTTGCAGCGTATATTGAGATAGTAAATAAAGACATGCATGTTATTCAGTATTCAATATATAATTTCATAGTCATCTCCTTTTTGAAATATTATCACACTTTTTCACCCTTTTGGTTGTATTCCAGTTTGTAATTTCCTAAGGCTTTCTACATCTATAAATTTTTTTAAAAATAGGGAGCTTTTTTTCTCTGTAGGGATATTCCACAGTTAACCAACAGATCTGATGGACTCAGTATAATCAGTGGCAGGAAAAGCCAGAGTCTTTTTTGACCTCTTGTCGCTCCCTTTTGTATCAAGTTATTGCTCTCCATTTAATTGACATAACGAGTACTGTGACAGGCCTATCTGTTGACACTGCATTCTCATCAAGCGCCCTTGAAAGTGCAGTGACTCTTGGCTCCAGTGAAAATGAATGGCTGGCATGGTGTTGCAGAGCTCTAATCTGTCCCCAAGAAAAGCACAGTGAGCTCCAGAATGATGGAAGTAGTGCTGCCTGTCTGTCGCGGGGGCGTCCTCCCAGCAGAGCCAGCTCATCTCATTAGAGCACTCATTTAGCAGGATCAGATCGTATTTCTGTGCACTAGCCCTTCCCTGCGTTGTAATCAGTAACGATTCTACAGGGCACCTTCTGGGAAAACTGCTCCTACATGATGCCAGAACAAACAAAGGAAGACCTTTGGAGAACTGCTGCATGTCCTCATCTCTTCTGTCCTTTGTCAGAGGTAGTATGTTCCCTGAGGGAAAAGAGAGGAGACTAAAACTGGATACAGAGGATGCTTGAGGTATTTTTGCTAGTTCTCCAAGCACGATTTCAACAGCATTCCCTTGTACATCTGTCCCGGAGTGATAGATCACGGAGCGAGATAGGAAATAGATCTCTAAACTCTGGTGTCTGTCTGTCCGCAGAGGGAAGCAGCTCCTTGCAAGCTGATGGGAACTGTGTTTATTCAGACTGTTCTACTACCAAGGAGCACACAGGCATTCACCTCAGCCCGGTTGACCCTGCTAGATGTATCTGGCTTCAGAGAAAGGAAGGCTTTGCATTTCTAATTGCTTTTTAATTCTCTGGTGAACATTTATGTCAGCAAGATATCACTGCCCTAGGACTGGCGAGATAGCGAAATAGCTCAGTGGACTAAGTGCCTGCTTAGGCGAGCACAGGAAAGGGGACTCCAGTCCCAGCACCACATGCTACATGTGCCCCTCCCACTCCAGCTGTGCTGAGCAGGCCACCAAGACTGGGCATGGCGCTGGCGAGGCTGAAAATTGAATGTACCAAATACATTTAAAAACAGATATTGGGGGGCTGGGGAGATAGCTCTGTGACATAAGTGCCTGCCTGGCAAGTGGAAAGTCATAAGTTTGAACCCCGGTCCTGCCAAAAAAAAAAAAAAAAAAAAAAAGATATTGGATGCTTTTA
>PVKN010034374.1:0-11891 GCA_004027915.1 Capromys pilorides
TTGCTCCATAATTTTCTGTAGTTTTCTATCTATCTCAATTTCAGAGTCTTTGGCTCCATGATTCTCGTTTTCTTCCACCACATCATCTCCCATGTTTAATTTGGGTGGGCCTGGGCCCTGTGCCTGCATCTTACTCTTGTTATCATTTTGTATAGCAGTGAGCTATGCACTTTGGTGAAGTTATGCTGTTAGCACCTATGGGGATTTTTTCTGGATCCACCCAGCTTGTTCCCCTCCAGTGGTACCTGGCTGAGAGTTACCACTCAGTCCACTGGCTGTTGTGAGGCCTTGTGGGTCTGAACTATGGGTGAAGTCAGAGTTTTGGAGTTGAGACCAAGAATGGACGCAGGCTGAGGGTCCTTACCGGGCTGGCACGAGGCCATAGAGTTTGGTGGATAGGTTCCGGACTATAGTTCAGGTGGGCTTGTGCAGGGAGATTAAAGAAAGTTTCAGAGATCCTTACCTGGTAGGTGTGCTGGTCAAACCAAATAGGGGGTGGGCTACAGGCGTGGCATGGGACAGGCGCAAAGAGCGCCCCGGACCAGTGTCAGCTGTGGATGAGTTCTAGGCGCGGCGGCGCGGGGGGAGCCCGGCGTCCACCGCGGGCGATAAGGAGTTCCGGTGAGGCGCGGCGGCGCGGGGGGTGGGGGGCCAAACCCGGCGTGCGCCGCTTGGCGAGCTCTCCTCCTCTATTTTTTATCAATGTCTTCTTTGGAAGCACTTAGTGCTTCTTTCATTATAGTTATCATTTCTTTTTTTACTTCAGAAATTATTTCTGATCTGATTTCCTGTATGTCTTTCTGCAGTTGTTTCTTTACTTCGAAAGCTATTGTTTCAGAGATTTTAGGTCTGTGATTTCTAATTTCTTCTATGCTACTGTCTCCTGCATTTTTTCTGGGTGGCCTTGGGGCATAAGAATACATTTTTCTCCTTCTCTTTGTCATTTTGTATAGCCCTGCCTTCTGACCTTTGGTTTAGAGCTTTGGTAGAGTTCTTACCTTAGCACCAGAACTGGATTTATCAAGTTCAAACTGGTCCCGGTGGGTGTGGCTTGAGTCTGGTTGCTATGTTCCACTTCTTGCTGAAGCCCTTGGAGGTGAACCTGCTATGCCACTCTGGCAAGATGTTCTGCTCCTGGATCAGCTGGGTGGGTGTTATCTCTAGCCTCTCTGCAGGGAGTTCTGCCACAGTTTTCCACACTGGGCCTGTCTGATGCATGAAGTTCCACTCACACGCTGGGCCTTGTTGCTGGGTCAAATTAGTTTCCAGTGGGCCCAGAGAGGTCTCACTCACACACTAGACCTGGTTGCTGGGTCGAATGAGTTTCCAGCGGGCCTAGGGTGGTCCCACTCACATGCTGGGCCTGGTTGCTGGGTCGAATCACAATGACACAATTATATGGATATTCTAGAACCATCTCTCAAGGTCACGTGGAGGATGTATTGTTCTAGTCAGGGTTTTACTAGAGGAATAGATATGATACAAGAAAAAGATATAGCACAAAATGTGCCCGTCCCAGAGTCAGATGGGGAAGTGTGCCAAGAGCATCTGCACACTGCCCACTGAAGGATCCAGTCCCGAGGCTTTTATACTCACTGCAGTGTTCCATCCCTACTGGTCTCTACTGGTCTTAACTGGTTTCGATCAGTTCCTAACAGTCTCTAACGGTCAGCCATTGTGTCTGAAAAGGAAGGCAGAAGAATCTCCTACGGAAAGCTGAAGGGTCCAAACTAGAGGCTGATGAGTCTGTGCAGGAAGCCAGGAGATACAGTCCAAACTGAGTTATTCTGGGGCAGGGCCCTCATGCCTCACAGTGTGAAACAGCCAGGCAATGCAGCCAAATTGATAAAATGTATTGATTACTAGGCATCCAGCCAAGTTGACACAATGTATCAACCACTACATGTATTATAGGGGAAAGAGCCAGAGACCATCTCAGTGGGTCCATGGGCCTGATGCTGGGACCTCAGAGATGAATAAGACACTACCCTCCCTGCCTTCCAGGAGATTGTAGCTGGCTGAGAGAGTAATAGAGTGTGGTCCAAAAGAAGATGAATGTCTAAAGAAAACTTTTTCATAAATTATAACAGAAAGACACATTGTTGTTAATCTTCCTTGCTTTGGATACATTCATCCCATCATTTTGCCGCTTTCTGAAGCAGTTCTGGAAGTTATCTTTGGTATCTTTTCATGGCTTCCTCAATGTCTAGAATTGATTCAAAACATTTAAGGCAATTTGTGTCAAATAAAAACGTTATGATGTGTGCTCTGTTCTTATTTCAGTGAGTCTGACCTCAGGTGTCTTTGGCTGGTGAAGTTTTGGAATAGATCAGGACATCAAGGCAGCCAGGACAGCATAACTAAAGACGCTCACAATAGTGGATTTTCACAATTGCTTCAGAAGGTGACACTAATGATGAGGTGGGAATTAATGTCAATGTGTCTCTTACTCTAAAAAGTTTAAATATTCATCATATTGTTTTATCATACCTCAATGTTATTATCTCTGGCTGTGACCAGCTACTAGGAGCATATGGGCTTTGTGTGAGCATGTGGAAGCTTCGATGAGTCATAGGGGCTGAGCCAGGTCCTTTTGCCAGGGATAAGGTGCAGGAAGTCTCCCTGCAGAAGGCCCTCTTGGAGCTCACTTTGTCATCTGGGCAACTGGGTTCCTCTCTAACTTTAGTTGAGCTCCTTGGTGTGCGGACTCCTCAGCAAGACCCCTGTCCTCCACAGGGCACTCAGACTGAGCAGCCATGGACAGTTCTTGCATACAAAGGGGTGCTTCCATACCATGGTGGCAGAAGCAGCATCCTGTTACTCGCTACACTCTATCACTCAGAAAAGAATTGAAAGGCCACCCACACTCAGGGGAGGGGCCACCCAGACCAGGAGAAGCATTGCAGCATTTCTTAAAAGCAGTGGTGTTGAACCTATGGCACACATGCATAGACAAAAGATGTTAATGTAGAACACTACATTTTTTTTTTCTAAACTAAAACCTCCACATCCAGGGTTAGTGGCAGTGTTGGCACTTTGTAGTAAATAAGTGGGTTTTGAGTTGCAGTTCGGAAAGCTGTCCCTCAAACACTCATCATCAGTGCTCCAGGCAGAAGACAGATTCTGAACTGTCGTGGAATATGGGGTAATGAGGAGGCAATAAGGTGGAGTTCATATATTCAGCAGTATCTAGTGCTGAATATATGAACTCTCTTCTCTCTCTCTCTCTCTCTTTCTCTCATACACGCACACACACACACACACACACAATTGAACTCAGAGGCACTCTTCCACTGAGACATAGCTCCAGCCTTTTTTAAACTTTTTTTATTTTGGGACAGGTCTTAACAATTTCCTCAGGTTGACCTCACATTTGTGATTCTCTTGCCTCAGTTTCCCTGAGTGCTGGGATTACAGTCATGTCTAAGCACCTGCCTGGCAAGCTTAAGGATCTAGGTTTGATCCCTGGTACCATATGCCATGCTGGCCCCTGAAACCTTGCATGGTGGCACACATCTATAATTCCAGGTTGAGACAGGAGGATCACTATGAGTCCAAGCTGCATAGCAAGATCCTATACCAAAAAAATATAAATAAATAAATAATTTAAAAATACATTTTTTAAAAAAGAACAATTCCTGAGTTTTTCTACCATGTGTCTTCTCCCTGAACAACCTCATACACCAGGATGGCTGGTGAGCCCCTATTGACCATTCCAGATTCCAGAATCCATGCCTCTGAAGCAGGCCCCAGCTTCTGTCCATCTCTCAGTTGTACTTATTCTGTCTCCCTCTTAGATCTTTCTGCCTTTACTCTAATTCCCAGCCCACAACTCAGCAGAAAAAAAGGTTTTGGACTGTTTTTAATGATATTTATTATGTGCCTGGCTATGTGCTAAACTAAGAACATAGATTATGGATGGAAAGCTGGGGTGAGGAGCACAGTGAGGGAGAGGAGCTACCCCAGGCTGGGGTTCTGCTTTCTGAGAGAGGAGATGAGGGTTTGAACAGAGAAGTAAAACCATATGACTTGCATTACAGGAGGCCTCAGGGTGCTGTTGGAGAACAGACCATGGAGGGCAGAGTGCAGACAGGCAGGACATTTGGAGGCAGGAAAGCACAAGCAACACCAACAGGAAAGAGAGAGGACCAGGTAGGGCTGAACATCAGCTGGGACTAAAGATGGAGTCATCAGGCTCTGGTGAGTTGGATATTTTATATCTGATCTCTTGTGCATACACTCATGCACACACATGTGCACACACATGCATATACTTGTATATGTTGACAAAATAAGAAAACTGCATTTCTGGCCAGAGTACTCTTTAAAAGATGATACCACGTAGTAAGCTAAATATAGGTAACAAAGGAAAGCGAGGACCAGCCAGAAAGCTCAATGGACTAAGCAACTGCTCAGGCAAGCACAGGGACTAGGGTTTGATTCCAGAACCACATGCCATGCTGGCTCAGTTCCTGGGCGCACTTAGCCAGCCACTGAGACCAAGTGTGGTGTTGCATATCTGTAATCCTAGCACTGGGAAGGCTGAAAACAGGAGGATCACCACAAGTCCAAGTGCATAGTAAGATCCTGTATCAAACACATAAAAAATTTAAAAATTTTTAAAAAGGAAAGAGATCAGGTCCATGATAGAGCCATCCATGGGTCAGCACAAGCCCCCAAGTCCTCACCATTATGTAATAATTATCTCACCATTTAGGTTGCTTAAGTGCGTATGAGGTGCCAGGCACAGTTCTCAATACTTTACACAGGTTGTTTATGCACAGTAAGCATTTATTTATCATAGTCAAGCCAGGAGGTAGATAATACATTGATCTCCATCTTATAAGGAATGACACTGAAGTATACAAGGGTTCAATAAATTAGCTAGGAGACTAAACTTACAGAGAAATCAAGCTTTGTCTCAGGTAAAAGATGGAATAATTATTAAATAACCATTTCAGTGTACAGATAGAGCCATGCTGGGGTTGACTCCACATTCTGGACTCTTCTCCACTCTCCCACAGTGAAGGTCTTGTCTCTCAACATACTCCCTATAGAATGAGGGTATTAGAAGAGATAATAACTAAAGCCTTTTACCCAGAAATGTTTGTGAACCCTTCATTGCTACAAGAATTTTCCTTTGTCTCTTTTGTATTATAACAATAAAATTATTCATATTTTCTAAAAGTCCAAGGTGAACAACTAAAGCTTACTTTAAATACTAACTTGATTTTATGAGGTATTTATATTTGTGTTTCAATACTTGTTAGAGATATTAATTAGTTTGATGAATAAAGTTCATTTATTTAGAAAAAGTGTACTATTTCACATATACAGAGCCAACACAGATGAAAAGACTAGAAAAAATGCTATAGTTCAAGGAATAGCTACTTGTGGTACACAACCTTCTAAAGCATCCATTGATTTGTTCATTCCCAGACACCCCACCCACCCACTAACTGCTCCATTCACACCCCAAAACACAGCCATCCATCTATCAGTCCATCCATCCACCACAACACCCATCCATCCATCTATTAATCTATCCATCTACCCCAACACCCATCTATCCATCTATTAATCTATCCATCTACCCCAACACCCATCTATCCATCTATTAATCTATCCATCTACCCCAACACCCATCCATCCATCTATCAGTCCATCTACCCAGCCCGACATGTACCCATCTATCCATCCACCCATTCCCTATCTGTTTACTTATGTACTGAATTATTCATAGAAAGTTGAGATGTTGAGAGACAGGACCTCTACTGTGGGAGAGTGGAGAAGAGTCCAGAATGTGGAGTCAAGCTTGTTTTCAAATCCAAGCCCAGCTATAACTTCAGCTTCTGTGTGATGCTAGCAAAAGCCTTAACTTCTCTGAGATTTTATTCTCAATCTCTAGCTAGTTTTACAACTAGAACATAAGGTTCACTGATTCATTACTCAATCTTGAAAAGAAAAGTATTTTCAAGCACATTTCTATACTAATGTTTACTTTTATTGCAGCATTATTTAAATGTGTACAAACAGACTTATGCATAGGCTGGACCATTAGTCTTTGATCTTTAATTGTTCTCTGTAGGTTTTTAGAAGTAATGTATAATTACAGAGTCAAGATAGATTGTGAAATAGACTTCCCTTCCATCGCTACCCAGTATTCTCAAATGCAAGTGGCTTTTGAGTTCTTTCAGGTGGCAGCCAGAGGTAGATTTCACATCCGTGGATTCTCAGGTCCGCCATTTAGTATTTAGAGTGGTGTGGGTGAACCTATACATGCATGCCACAGTGGGCTATTAGCCCTAAAAGGCTTCCCATCACTCTGTAGATCCTGCAGAGATAAATAGATCAGGTAGAATTACCAAGGCAGATACAGGCTTTTGGCAGAGGTGTCCCTCAGTGGCGCGGTGTCTGCCTCAGTGTGCGAGGCTCCTGGTCTGATCCCCAGCACTACTAAAGAGAAAACTGAGTAAATAAATAAACGTTTGGTGGTCCTTGTCCCTTATTAAGTGTGAAGCACTCTGATAGTGCCTTTTCATTCTATTCTATTCTATTCTATTCTATTCTATTCTATTCTATTCTATTCTATTCTATTCTATTCTATTCTTCTATTCTATTCTATTCTATTCTATTCTATTCTATTCTATTCTATTCTATTCTATTCTATTCTATTCTATTCTATTCTATTCTATTCTATAGAATAGTGGAAAAGCTTTCTCCAAAATGCTGCTCTGATCCCCATCTTCTAATGGTATGTGTGCAATTTTCAGTTTGGGAAACACTGCACCTCTAGAAACAGAAACACTGCGTTGAGTCTCTGTATCCCCAGTACAGAGGTTGGTGTCAAAGTTTATTAAAAAGAATGAAAGTTCCTGCGTAATAGATCTCAGGTTGATCGACTTCTTTGAGACACACAGGGTGGGACCACACCTGGCCTAAGGCCTTTCTGGAATGAAGCCTGTATGGATTCTGTCCCCAAGCCACTGCTGCAGGCGGCTTCAATGGCATTGTTTATGAATGAGTTCTCTCACTGAGAAGGAGCGTGAGGTGGAAAGATGGGCCAGGGGAAGTGGGAGTGGAGAGCACAGTCTGGGCTGGAGAACAATTTCTTCAGCTTGAGCTGTGCAACACCTGGAATGTGACTAACTTATAGGTTTGGTCTTACCTGTGGATGAAAAGGGAGCCATCCAGTGTCACTGGCTGTGGGCTGTGGACAAGAGAGGTTGTCCTTCCAGGTGCCACAACTCCAGTGGCCATGAACAGTCTCTGGAGGAGAGCAGCTATGAGACCTTAACAGCTGAGGGCCGCAGCCATCGGGAGACGAGGTCACTGCCTCATACAGGAGCCTGGCAGGAGAGCAGCAGAAAGCAGTGACTTCACGTGCCAACAAGTGGACTTTTGAACAAATGGCAGTGAAAATATGTACCTCAGAGGTTATTAGGAAGAGTAGGTGAGATAATGTGTGCACTGATTTCATCCAGTGTCCAGCACTTTATAAACACATAGTTGAAATATAATTGTTCACTTTAGTAAAACCTAGTATTTAGTAATAACAAGGCTCAGGGGTTAATGCTTATGTTTATTTTGTGAAAATTGATAATAAGCCTGTTTCTGAAGTCCCTGCCAATTGAATGAAGAAGTGTGAAAATTCATCATCCAGGAGCCCCTGTGTGCCTGATGGGGGCTCCTGTCTGCTCAGATGTGCGTGCATGTGACAGCTTTGTAGCTGAAGCCCCCGAGAGTACAAGTGACGCCACATTAGCCTAAATCTCCCATTTAGCCAACTGAGGTAATCAGCATGGCCTCACAGACTGAACTCAAAGATTCAGAGTGAAATCATTATCCAGCCTAACATAAACCTGAAGATGGGGTCCTGGGAGTGCTAACTCGATCTCAGGGCGTGGTTTGTGCGAGTGTGGTTTGTTTCCAGGCCCTGAGTTGTCCCAGAGGCAAACCTGCCCGTGCTTTGCCCGGACCTTTGTGCCACTCCTCCTCCTTGGCCCTGCTCCCTTGGGCCTTAAGGTGCTATTTTAGGTCCTGTGCATTTCCAGAACCTGGAATGTCTCAGACTGTTCATTTAGGTGAGTGAGGACGAAGAGAAGCAAATCACTGCCATGGCTAGAAGGGGTTGGTGTTGTCTTTTTTGAGATGACTGAATGTAAATAAGCATTTTTTTTCACATTGGGAATATTTGGTGGGAAGTAACAATGACAGGGAAGAAGGGCAAGGAGAAGGCAGGACCTGGAGGAAGTCAAGTTGAGCACAAAAGTGACATGCAAATGCTTCTTCATTTTTCAATATCTAGAAACATTTTCTGGAACCTGAAGCTGCATAAAATGAGAATCTTTGCTCAAATTTCTGCCCAAGTTTAAGTGCATGTAACTAGCTTATTCGTCTCTCCTCTACACTGCTATTCTTTTTGCTATCTTGTCCCCTTCCAGTCTTGCCTCAACCTCCACTTTTGCCAGTGATGTCCACAACACCTCCCATGGCTGTTCTCTCCTGCATAAAAGTCCCGTGTTTAAAGCAGCCCAGTGAGGCCAAATTGAATAAGTCTAAATTAAACCAGAATTGTCTGTTACGTGGTGGTGTTGCCCTCTCCCCAGTAAGAATCTTGCGGCAGCACTCAGTTCATCAACCCTACAGTGTCCTACATCCACCTCTTCACCTCCATTATGTCTCCATAACCCCTACCAGAATCATGGTGAAAGCCTTCTAATTACTTTCTTTGTACATGTATCCTATAAATATTTATCAAGCATCTGTAGTATGCCAAGCACTATTTTAGGATCTGGGATACAGGATAAACCAAACAACCTCTGTCCTCATGTACATTCTAGTGGGGTAGCCCCACAACAAACAATGCAGGACTTATGGCCTAAGACAACAGATTGAAACTTTCTCATGAAGTTTTGTTTTGCTAGTACCTTGGCAACAGCCTCCTGCCCAATAAATAAATGAAGAAGTCAAAATAAACAGAAGAAATTCACCAGGAGCAATCAAAGAGGCAATAAACTTCAAAGCTGTTAACCAAGAAAATAAACAAGATTCTGGAATAGTGTGGAGAAGTCCAGCTGGGCTGGATCCCAGCCAGGTCCCTGCACCCCTGGAAGCTGTGATGAGGAATCAAAAAGTCCTAAGAACTTACACCGACACCCCCAGAGCTGAGATGCTAAGCACTCAGGCTTACGCAGTTTTTCTTCTAAATGGAGAGTAGTGAAAATGGCTATTACAGAGGAAATGGTAGATGCAGAAAGTGGAAAACTGGGCTGCTTCTGACCAAAGGGAAATCACCCCAAATTTGGGCAACACTGAGTATGGGACTGGACCATTGTTGCTAATCAGGAACCATCTCCTGGTCAGGACCCATCCCCAAAGCCACAGCAGGCCAGCAAAGCATTGTGCATATGGGGCTGTCTCTGCTCTGCCTCACTAGCTCCATCCACATTCCCAATAAAACAGAAAAGTCTTATGGATTAAATAACTAATTCCTTCCTGAATGCAGGAAGAAGTGCAGAAGTCCCTCACCCACTGTCAGACAGGAGGAGTGGACTGAGCTCCTCAACCTGAGCAAAACAACAAGGAAGAAACGTAGGGGCCCTAAAGAAACACCACAGAGGAGCCAAGGGAAACACAGTGTGCAGATGAGCAGGAAACCTGTGAGAAGAGCCAGAGCTCACAGGGGTGTACAGTCTCTCCATTCCCTCACTTCAGTGCAGCTTACCTAGAACCCAGACAGGCCTGGAGAGAGAGCTGAGAGGGGAGGTGGGGGATTTGCATCTAAGGAAGAACATGAGAATGCCGTTATTACAGAATTAAAATACAACTTAGAAAAGAGGAAAAGAATAGATATAGTTGAAATTTGAAGGAAGATGTAGAGGGAAAGCTCAAGATAATACACATTGAAGGTAGACCGGAAAGAAATGGATTTGGAAGAGGAAGAATATGATGAAACACAGATGGCGGACAGCTCTTGGGGGAGGAGGAATGATTTGTTCCTGAGGGGAGGGAAGTCTGCAACATGAGGGTAGAGCACACCAATATTCAGAGCATGTGACACTAAAAGATATTCTAATTAAGTACTAAGCTGAGCACTAAAGCATATTATTATACCAATGGACATGGTGTATTCTTTTTTAGGTTGTATACTTTACACCTTTATTTCTGAGTATCAAAAACCTTAGACTTATCTTGCAATTGGTATTTTCTGCCCATCATTGATAAAAACATTTACACAAATTTACACAGACATTTAGAAATCCAAGGATGTACAAAATTGTAGCCTGTCAAGCATGTTGCATTTTGCCTAGTCTCTTACTCTCACTTAATACCCTTTCATGTTAACCAACCATTTACTTGAGAGAGTTTAGCAGTAACTGAGTTTACATTGGAAGCGACACACATCTAAAAGACCAAAACAACACGCATTCCAAGCATAATTTCACTGTTGCACGCTGCTATCATCAATGAGAAAAACGTTTTGAAGGTTCCTAGGACCAATATTGAATTCATCCTGTGTACATAAGTGTATGGTTTTGCTCCTGCTATGTTTCCTCTCTTTTCTACTTCCAGTCACTTAGTTATTTAATCCATAAGACTTTGATTTCCATTCAGCTGTGTTATGCCTTTCCATTTTTATTTCTTCTTTAGATTTCTTACACTAGGGAAACTATACAATGTTTACACATGTAGGTCTGGTTTATTTCACGTATGAGTATATGTTCAATATACATCCATTTGTGTATGAAGTCTTCCAATTTATCATTCTTCATAGCTGAGTAATATTCCATTGTGTAAAAATACATCTTTTTCAACAATTCTACAAATGATGGGCATTTTGGTTGTTTCCAGGATTTGGCTATTACAAATTGGGCTGCTATAAACATAGGTGCACAGATATCACTATGGTATGATGTTTTCAGTTCTGCTGGGAAAATTCCCAGTAGGGGGCCAGCTGCATTGAATGGGATTTCCAGTTCTAGTTTTTTAAAGGAGCCTCCACACCACTTTCCATAATGGTTGCACCAATCTGCATTCCCACCAGCAGTGGAGAAGGGTTCCTTTTTACCCACAGCCTCTCCAACATTTGTTGCTGGTTGATTTCTTTGTGGTAGCCATTCTTTCTGGGGTGAGAAGGTATCTAAGTGTTGTTTTAACTTGCATTTCACGGATGGCTAGCAATGTGGATCATTTTTTCATGTATTTATAGGCTTGTTGAATTTCTCTGAGAAGTGTGCGTTCATCTCAGATGCCCATTTCTGCATTGGGTCTTTGAGTTTTGGGACCCTAATGGTTTTTAGTTCTTCCCAAATTCTAAATAGAAGACCTTTGTCTGAACACTTACTAGTTAAAATCTTTTCAAAATTTGTGGGTTGTCTTTTCACTCTGTTGATAATTTCTTTTGATGTGCAAAACCTTCTTAGCTGGAGGAGATCTCATTTTTTGATGCTTTCAAGTGTTAAATGTGCATTTTGATTTTTGTCTATGAACTTTTTGCCTACCCCAAGGATTTCAAGATTCTCTCCCACTTTCTCTTCCAGGAGGTTTAATGTTTCTCTCTTAATATTTAGATCTTTAATCCATTTCAACTCTAGTTTAGTGCATGGCGACAGACTTGGGTCAAGTTTCAGTTTTCGGCATATATAGAGCCAGTTTTTCCAGTAAGCATGTTTGGCCCCTTGGTGAAAGATAAGTTGGCTGATGTGTTTGTATTTGCTTCTGCATCTTCTAAGCTATTCCACTGATCCTCAGGGCTATTTTTTTGCCAATAGCATGCTGATTTTATTACTGTAGCTTTGTAGTATAACTTTATTTATTCATTTATTTATTTATTTTTTATTTTAAAGAGTAAATATAGCAGAAACAAAGAGAGGAAAACAATAATAAGC
>PVKN010034375.1:0-11859 GCA_004027915.1 Capromys pilorides
CTGTGGGAAAGTACACAGACTGTCTCATTTACGCAGACTGTCCCAGGTACAAGACTCTAAGAAGCACTGCCTTCACTAATTGGGCTAGTTTTCCTGCAGATAGTCAAAGAATACATGGAAGAGCAGATACCTTTTTCTAGTTCTAACAGATGACCCAGATGGCTAAGTGGTGGCCCTGCCCTCAGTTTTCCAAGAATTGAATGAATACAGTTACAGTGGAACTCTAAGCACAGGGTGATGTGCTTGATACCATAAGTCTAAGACAGATTTCTTTCACTAACTTCGCTGACCTTTATTTTTCCAGAACGGATTTCTAGTCTGACAGACAAAGTTAGAGAAGGGACCCAGAACTTAACTGAAATGGAAAGAGCTAAGAAATTGGTTGAACAAGAGAAGACAAAAGCTGAGGTAACACTGGAAGAAACAGAGGTATGGACAGGAGGGGACAAAGGGAAGATTTGCTTTGTAAAAACAAAAGCAACCACACCATCACACTTAAGTGATGTCCACATGTTAGGGCACGTGTCACATGCTTGATATGTATTATTTTATATAATCATTCCCAAAAACTATTGTCCTCATTTTACAAAAGAAGAAATTGAAACTCTGAAAGCAGAACAAGTCCTCATGAATATAAATCTTCAGGATGAACTGACAACAGAAACCATGACTGGTTATCTCCAGTTCCTAGACCCTCAACACTCAAAATGTGCATGGATCAGATGTGTGGACATCACTCAGGACCTTGTTAGAAAGCCAAAATCTCAATCTTCTCCCTAGCTCTGCTGAATTTGAGTCTGCATTTAAAAAAGATCATGTTTTTGTTCTTAAACATCCTGACATTGGCAAAGCACATAGCTGCTCTGTTGGAGTCACTGTCCTGTCATAATTTCTGACTGCTGGGGTTCAATTGAGATTTGGCCAGCCTGCAGAAGAAACATAGAACTGTGCATTGGGTTAGACACCTACATTCTCACCTGTCCAGCTGCTCAGCCACACCTCCAGGTGCAAAGCCCCTTAGCCCCTCAGCCAGCTATCCAGCCTGCCTGCCAGTGCTTGTGGCAGTCTGGATTTACAGTAAAATACAGAAGCATGGCTGTGCACTAGTGTTGACTTTGGTTATGTAAGTTATTTGCTTGGAGGCCCCCAGATGGGCCTGTTCTAGAATTCCACTGACTTTACAATTCTGGGGAACTGGAAATCATGTTCTAACATACATACACATATACATACATATAAACGTACACACACACATGCATGTACACACACACACAGCCTGAGCCATAGTTAGCCATCTGGGGCTTCATTTTTCCCTATGGGGGTTCAGTAAATATTTGTTTAAAGTTGAAAGAATAATTATTCTTATAGCTTCCCCCTCCTGGGGCAGAATCTGTCAAAGGCACCACTCCCCAAATGAAATTCCATGTGACTGGTTTCCAAATGTTCATCTTGCATGTAGATTATTTGGCTGGAGTGTTTCCAAGGTTATGAGTTCAAAGGTTAGAGAACGTTTCTGACTCTAACCTGAGAGTGGGAGCAAGAATTGCAAAGACCACTAGGAAGACTTTGTCCCAAACAACATAGTGAACTATGAAGACAGCTATTTTATCATGGCCATTAGATAGTTAACGAGTCCTACAGAGCCTCCTTTATCTCAGCTGAAGTTCATCTGCTTGACTCAACTTCTACTAAAATACAGTCCTAATCTATAAATTCATCAATAAGGACAATGATTTCTGGATGGAATGGTAGTTTTAGGCAAGAGCCTTTTGGAAGATACAGCAATAAAAAACTATCACTCATAGACTGCGCTGTATAAGCAGTGTCCCTTAGATTTACATCACCATTACAAGTCTTTAATAACCTGCAAGGCAAGAGACGCAGCTCCATCAACTTGTGTGGTGTTTTCAAGTCTACAACTCTTGAGGCAGCTCCTGCTTTTTTATGTATAAATGATAGTGTAGAGGTCACCTACACTTTACATGAAATCTCTGCAGCAGTACTGTGGTGTCTCCTCAAGACTGGTTCTTGTATATTCACTGACCTTCACAGGCACTCCTTGTTTAATGACTAGGTCACTAAAGAATTGGTCGCTCAATGAGAAATTTACTATAGTATGTATATTACAATATTCAAAACAAAGAAATGATCAAAGGAAACTTCACCTTGATGGCCTTGCTTTTATTTGCATAACTCTAACACACAGAACTGTTGTGTATGACAAACATAGAACTATTGTGACATACCATTCCGTACAGCAAGTACTCAACTTAGGACATTTGAGTTGCAAACTTTCCCATGTGACCTGTAAAAGACTCATTTCAATGCATATGAATGAGTCCAGAACATTCCCCTAGAATGGAACACGTTTTTGTTGTTGTTGTTGTTGTTGTTTTTGCGGTACTGGGATTGAACACAGGACCCTGTGCTTGCCAGGCAAGCACTTATTCTACTGAGCTATTTCCTCAGCTCCTGGAACACATTTTTAAATCAGGGTCTTACTGTATATTAATGAATCATCACTATATCAAAGATGAGACCATCTGAGCCACCACATGCATATCATTTAACACCACTAGATGGCAATAGATCCTATTAACCTTTTTGCAAGTTCTGTCCCCAGGCACATCATAAGCGCTTCATCCGCTTGGATATGTATTTGTGATTTGGGTTATTTCTTATCCTCAGTGAGGCTTTATGAGAAACTTTATCAGTTTTTTAAAAGCCATGGAACTCAAGTTATCCCAGGTGACTTTCTCTAAAAATTTACTTTCTCAGAGTACTCTAGAAAGCTAGAGGTCAGAGTTTCCCCCAAAGCAACTATACTGTTCCCTGTGAGAAAATTGTTGTTCAACCATTGCTTCTGGTTAATTTTGTTTTTATATTAAAGGTAGTGTTGAGAGAATAGCAATATAAAACTTATTAAAATTTTCAACATATATCTTATTTTTATCTAAAATTATTTGTCAGTTGATTTTACCCATGGTGATATTTGTTAACTCTTCAGAGCAGGTTATAAGCAACTATCTCTGCCTTCAAAACCATCCAGAGTTCACTGACAAATAGAATGCTTCATCATGATGCACTATATCATCAGTATATGCTGTTTTCATATCTATCTATCCATCTATCTTTTACATATATTTTTGGAATAGGTTTTTCTAAATTGCATCAAACTTACACTTTTAAAATTGATTCAGCTTTACAACATCTTTGGCAATAATTTCCTAAGTTATTGTTTTTATATATTTGGTACAGGGTCTCACTACACAGCTCGGACTCATAGTGATCCTCCCATTTCAGCCTCCTCAGCACTGGGAGTACAGGTGTGTGTCACCACTCCCAGTGTCAGTGGCTGGCTTGGTGCACCTGGGGCAGGGCCAGCATGGTATGCAGTAATGGGGATTAAATCTGGGACCTTGTGCTTTCCAGGCAGGGGCTTAGAATGCTGAGCTATCTCTCTGGCTTTCCTAAATTATTCTTAAATACTCAGAGCCTGGAAGATCTCCCTACATGTCAAAACAGTTCATTTGTAGGAATAGTGCTGATGCTTCAATGCCTGGTAATCCACTTTTGCAACATCTGTACTAGTGGAACATAATGAAATGTGTCCTCTTCAAATCCTTATTCTTTAAAATTTTCTAGGTAGCATGTGAACTTCACAAAAAAGTTCAATATTTGGCATAAATGATGATAATGACTCTAATTTATGGTTAGATGTCAAGTATATCCGAAGTTTTTTGCTGACTTTTCATAGGAAGCATCACACACATTTCTGTTGTTTACCAGCTAAATGCATTGAATTTATTTTCTTCTAGCCTTCTGTGATACCCAGAATCAAATAAGGATTCCAAATAGCAGTTATTACTTTCTTTGTTGTACCTTTGATACTTTGTTAGGTCACTCCAAAGATGGAATGTGTTATAAGAATCACAAGTAGTAACTGTGAAAGTTTAAATATAGTCACCAAACATTGAAATTTTATATTTTAAAGAAAGGTTTTAATTGGGCTGAAGACTTGCCTTAGTGGTAGGGCACTTGCCTAGCAAGTGTGAGATCCTGTGTTCTATCCCTAGCACTTCAAAATAATTCAGTAAAACTAATAGGATAAAAATGCCTTAGAACTATAGTTCCTGAGCTACCAGCTAACAATCTAAGAATGTCACAAACTACAAATGAAAGTGGCCCCTAATGTTTCATCCTGTTCCAACCTTTATGGAGCTGATTTGAACCTGGATATCTCCCAGCAGCCCTGAAGAGAGTTACATCAGTGACATATATTTTAAGAGAAAAAAATTCAAAACTTTTTTCCAAAGATGGATTTCGTTTAATATTTGTTTAATAAATTAATTTGTTTAGGGGGCTCTGGAACAGAGTGAAGGCAAGATTCTTCGCGTCCAGCTGGAACTCTCAGAAGCTAGAGCAGAATTGGAAAGGAAACTTTCTGAGAAAGAGGAAGAAATGGAAAATTTTAGGTATTTAAAATTATCCTGATGAGCAGCAGTTACATATTTCAGAATCTTCGAGTGATTAGAGCTCTCTGTGTTTAGTGGCTTTCATGACTCTTGGTGGGCCATTACCAAAAGAATGTAGTCTAACTCCACACTAGATTTTCTATTAAATGCACCCCTGTTAATATAAAGTATGACTCATGAATTATTACTACCAGGTTTCAAGATTTTCTTATACTCTAGCAGGATCTATAAAATATGTATTCTCTCTCTATCTCTGTATGTGTCTCTCTTTCTCTCTCTCTCTCTGTCTCTCTCTGTCTCTCTCTCTGTCTCTCTCTCTGTCGCTCTCTCTCTCTCTCTAGCATTTTCCTTCCCAAAACTCACTTTAGAGAGGAATTCTTGTCTAATTAAGAAGTTCTGAGTCAGTGTCTGAAAACAAAACAAAACAAAAGTTTTTGATGAAAAGCAAAACTATTGGGCCTTAATGTCTAACCTACTTCCTCTCATGAGGAACAAAACTGAATGTCTCCTTGTGCAATTATAAAAATAGTAAAACTGAAAAACTTAACTTCAGTTTGAATCAAACCTACACCTATAAATAAACCAAGCTGAGGAAAAATATACCCTCAGGAGAGTCTGTGTCTCACCAGGGCACATCTGAGAGTTGTAGAGCAGTCCACCAATTATAACAATCACAGTGCAAAGGAAGCCAGAAATCCAGCGGACATGGTTAAGAGAAGGAAGCGCTGAGGAGAGCTTGAGGAGGGAAGGGGCGGAGAAAAGCAGTGGGGAGTGGAGGCCAGGAAGTTCCTAAACTTTAGTTAATGGTTCCCAGCAACAGGGATAGGAACAGTCAGGAAGGAAAGTGGGCGTGTGTCCCACAATATCACAAATATCCTCCCAGACCCTTTTCACTCTGAGTATAGCTGATGCCAAATGCCCTGGTTTAATCTGATGGTATAATATGGCTCTAGGGCTAGAAGGAAACTGAGTAGGATGCCAGGGGAAAAAATAAGCACAAGCATGAAATTCTGAAACATCAAGGATAACCAACACATTATAAACCTCAAAAAAGATAATAATAGTTTCCTGATGGCAGGATAGTCTCAGTACCCTGTATCCACAAAAATCCTTAGCCATTCCACAGAAACTGAAGCAATCTGTTCAGACAGTAATCAGGAAATTGAAGGGACCGAGAAAGTCAAGGAAGAGAGATCTAAAGGGAAAGGTCAGACCCTGATAGTTATGCAGAGGTGTAACTCGTTCAGTTCCTTCTCCTCTGCTAAGCTGCTTGAGAGTCTGGAAGAGTCTAGTCTATGCCTGAGTGAGCCCAACCTGGAGGCTTTTAGTGGTGAATTGTGTTAGTAGGTATTGTTGTGTGATGATTTATTTAGAAATATTTGTGTTCTTAATGGTGGCAAGCACTGTGCCTATTAATCTAGTCAGAGCTTTTTAAACTTTTGTGGAAGACATTGCTGTTTTACCTTTATTTCTGCTGATGTTTATTATTGGCATGGTTGGAGGGAGGTGACAGGGCAGTCACAGCTGATGGAAGAGGGGAAGAGTTTTTTCTGACTGATTCTGATCGCCATTCTGGACACAGGGATGGAGGCCAGTTTTAGGGCCATCTGGTACCATATTGCCATGCACAGAAGGCCTTTCCATGCAGACTTGTCTGACAGCAGGATGTTGAGAGCATCCTGAGTCTCCAGGGACACCAGTTGCAATCCTCTCCCAACTGTTCCAGGAAATGCCTCAGTGGTGAGGGTCAGCACGCATGTTCCCCTCTCCCCAGAGATTTGGTTTAGTGGCCCATGCTATGGAAAAGCTAGGCAAGCTTTCTGTGTTGGATTAGACTTAGTACATACCTTCAGCTCTGTGGGCTATATGGTCTCTGAGCAAACCACTCAGCTCAGCGTTTGTAAGTTAAAAATAGCCCTCGACAATAAGTGGTTGAATGAGTGTGGTGAATTGGCCCATAGCCCATGGTTCGCCCACCCAGGTCTACAGCCCCAGGAGCTTGGTGATCTTCCATTATCTTGTCCTTCCCTACGGTCCACTCCTGGGAAATTGGTCATTTCAAACTCTGACCCATGATCTCAATTTATCTATACCCTCTTAGTTTTTATTGTCTCATTGAATTTCTGTTCCAAGATTATGTTGAAACCTTATGATTTTTAGGTAAAATGTTTTTATGTGTCTTTGGAAAGTGTGGCCTCAAACTCAGGGCAGTCAGTTCTCAAAAATAACTTGCTCATCATTTTAAAGATGAATTACACATATTAAGGAAAATCTCATATTTCCACTAGATAAACAATATCAAAAGAGGAAATAATAGCCTACTGCACTCTTGCTTTTAAATGATTACTTTTTCAAAGTTTTACATTTGTGTTCTGACTTTTAAAATTTAGGTTCTTATTGTAACTTGTGTGCTTTGTTTTAGAAAAAAAGTTATCCTTTTTGTGTTCCTCTTAGTCATAAGTGTTTCATTTTTTTTGTAAAAAGGTATTTTAGGGAGTTCTCATTTTGGGTGTTTTTTGGACTACAGTTAAAATATACTTATTATTTACCTATCATCCTGCGGACCTGCATTCTTCAGTCCTTTTAAGCCACGCGGTCTTGTTTGCAGGCACTCACGTCACTTCATAGCTGCGGTACAGCTAGCCAATGAAGCATTCAGTCTGTCTGGTGCAGTAGACTTTACTTCTGTGCAGAGAACCTGGATGCAGCCAGGGATGCTCTAGTCTTGTATGGTGAAAGTTGGTCTTGGAAGAAACCTCACAGGAAGGCAGAGAAACACCTTGAAGTTCTCAGTGGTGATGCTTATGTGTCCCTGTATTAGTGTACTTGGCTGCTATTACAAAACACACAGACTGGGTGACTGCCCATAAAAAACTAATTTTCTCTCAGTTCTGGAGTCTGTAAGTCCGAGATGAAAGTGGTGGCAGATTTGATTCATCCTGAGGCCTCTGTCCTTGGCTGGCAGACAGATGGTCACCTTCTTACTTTGTCCCTGCAAGGCCTCTCTTCTCTGTGCACCTATCCCTGGTGTGTGTTCCTCTCCTTGTGAGGATGCCAGTTCTGTTTGATTAGATATGCACAATAATGGCCCAGTGTTTATTTTAATTATCTTATGAAAGTCTCTGACTATAAATCCAGTCATTTTCTGGGATACTCAGGTATAACAAATGACATTTGAGGGAAAGCAATTCATCATGTCACTATTCCTACTAATATTACTTGCTTGCAAGCCCATTTGATTCTCATCTGGAGGCCGAATGCAAGCCAAGCCCCTGCAGATAGGCATGGAAGATCAGCCTTAGCTGGTAAGGTCTGGGGAAATGGGACTGCAGAGGAGTGGTGGAAACCCGGAGCCATGGAGCCAGAAAGAATGACTCCTATGCATCCCAGACTTGTAGTGATCCTCCTGATTTCTGCCTCCCTAGTGCTGGAATTATAGGCATGTACCATCACACCAGGACTCCATTGCCAGCTCAGTGTGCCCAAGGGTGGGACTGGCATGACACGCAGTGCCAGGGATCGAACCCTGGCTTCTGTGCTTACCTAAGCAAGCTCTTACTCTGTTGAGCTATACTGTTGGCCCTTACATTTCTAAACTGCTTTTGAGGACCTGTCATAAGAGACAGAGAGAGACAGAGACACGCATCACATGTGGCCCATAGCTGAGATCCACTAGCAAATTCTGACCACAACCCTGCTCATGCAGGAGGCCTGTCTTCCTGATCCATTTCAGAGGCCAGGACACAGGCTCTGTGATGATTCAGTATGGAATCTATTTCTGACCCAAGACAGATATGTTTTTGCTGTTTGTTCTGAAATATGCTCTAAGAAATGATAGAAGGTCCTTTTGTCCTCTCATCTACTTGCCTGTACAAAGCCTTGTTTAATGGAATGAGCCTCATGGTGCACACTTAAGTAAGAGTGATGAACTGTCCTGATGAACCAGCACCAAATCCTGGTAGCTTAAAATGATAGAAGTTTAATTTTCCCTGAGTTGGAGTTCAGTGTGAGGTAGGAAATGAAGCTGTCTATCCTGCATAGCAACTCAAGAAGATAGCTTCCTTCCATCTCATGAGACCACAGATAGGGCTAAGGGCTTGTAGATTGTAAACATTCATGTGGGGAAGGCTTTAGATGGAATACTTCACACTAGCTCAGTCAACCATGTGGCCCCTAACTATCTGTGGGAGGACTAGGAGTTGAAAATTGTCATGAATCCCCTCAGTATGTTCACTGCCCTCCTAAACATATAGCTATTTTCTCAGCTTCGATTGCTTTACAGATATGGTTTTTGGTTTTATGAAAGAATATCAAAGTCATTCAATATCACATTGCAACTGGTTTTCTCAGCCAGTTCTTGTTCTCCCAAACTCCCAGAGAGAGAGATAAACCTTTTCAAGTACAGTTAATGTCTGTGGGCTACTGGAGCAGTGCTGCTTGATCTGAGGGCTTTTCTAGTCTCAGTAGCCCTCTTCTGCCCAGTTAAGACATTTCTCATCATCGAAAGTAGTTAAATTGGGGCCAGGGAGATAGCTTTGTGGCACAAAGTGCCTGCCTGGCAAGTGCAAGGTCGTGAGTTCAAACTCTAGTCGCAAAAAAAAAAAAGTAAGTGGCTAAATCATGGTCATTACGAAAGTGAATGTCCTTCACTATGAGCCACTCTTGGAAATTTGGGGGTTTACTTTTGATCACCGTTTAGAGGATCTCAGATAAGGCTACCACTGGCCCACAGGAACACTGAAAATAGTCTAGAGCTACTTGATTCTTTATAGAGGCTGGGCTATAAACCTTTCCTTGTCTGTTATGATCAATACAATGTTATGACCAACACAGACTCACCTCACTCTATATCATGAAAACCTTTTAGCTCCATTTTTAATCACCTAGACTTTTGTTTTTGAATTTAGCCTTTTCACATTTTCTAAACTATGGCAAACATAGCAAGTAAATTTACTTAATTTGGGTATGTGATATTTTTTCCTTTCCCTCTAAATATTATTCCCAAATTAGGAGGAAGCAGCAGTGTGCTATTGATGCTTTGCAGTCTAGTCTGGATTCTGAAGTTAGAAACAGAATTGAGGCTACCCGGCTAAAGCAGAAGATGGAAGGGAACCTCAAGGACATGGAACTGCAGCTTTGTTCTGCAAACCGCCAGGTGTCTGAGGCAACCAAATCCCTGGGCCAGCTTCAAAGTCAAATGAAGGTATTTTCAAAGTTGAAATGTTTCTGCTTACAGAAGCAAACTAAGGAACAGATTGTGTTGAGTAACAGAGGTAAGGGCAACATATTTCATCCATCAAGAGAATGGGACCATATTTAATTCAACATGTATGGAGTATGTAGGTAGAGCTGTCTCTGCATGTATGCATGGGGTCTCATTTCATGTTGAACAAAGGGCTCCGTGTTCCAAGTCCACGTCTGCTCTCACAGGACCTTCAAGTGCAGCTGGATGACAGCACACACCTGAACACTGAGCTGAGGGAGCGGGTGGCTGTGGCTGAGCGACGCAACACTCTTCTTCAATCTGAACTAGATGAGCTGAGGTCCTTGCAAGAGCAGACAGAGAGAGGGCGCAAACTGGCAGAAAAAGAGCTCCTGGAAACCACAGATGCTATCAATCTTTTTCATATCCAGGTGAGACCCATCAGCCCTCTAGCAGTTTCAGGCAGTTGAAGGCAGTGGATCCCACCTCTGGTCAGCCTTAGGCCAGCCCCAGTTGCCACATTAAGGCTGGGATGTAGCATGAGAGATATAGGGAGAGCCTGTGCAGTCTCCTGAGCAGTGTCATAGTCTCTGTTTCTGAGTGTGTTGATTTCCCGGGGGTTCTGCAGCAAAGCAATGCACACTGGATAACTCCAAATGTTGAAAATTTATTCTGGCAGAGTGCTGCTTGATATTAGGCATCCAAGTTCAAGGCCATGCTCCTTCTTAATCTTATGTAATATTTCTTTTCTTTTAACTTCTGGTAGCTTGCGAATAACCTTTGCATTCCTTGCTATGTGTTATTGCACCTCTCCAGTCTCTCACCTTCACCTGGCATTCTCTTTGTGTGAGTTCCCATCATCTCTGTGTTTCAAGCTTTTCACATTTTCCCTATTCAGAAGGATTCCAGCCACTTTGGATTAAGGCCCACTCTCATGACCTCTTTTTAGCTTTGTTACCTTTTGACAGGCCCTGCTTCCAAGTAAGAAACTAGGTGTTAGGAGTTCAAAATACTTTCTTTTGGGAGACACGATTTAACTATTAGCATTAAGCCTCCTGCTGGGAGAATGAACTGTCAAGGAACTTGTTATGGTTTGTGTCTAGGTGTCTCCCCAAAGCCTTATGCAGTCATGGGGTGGCTTCTAGAGTTGGTGATGAATTCATGATCCAGTGCTGGGGTTACAGGTGTGAGTGCCACACCCACCCAGGGGCAGGTAATCTACATTACAATATAAGGAGGGGAGAGGCAGCCACTGATCCTCCCTTTTCTCTCTGCTGTTTTCCACTGCCATGAACCCTCTGCCATGCACTACTCTGCCTTAGAGCCAGCTGAGTATGGACTGAAACCTCCACTAGGAGCTAAATAAACCTTTTCTTCCTTAATTTTGGATGTTAGGTATCTTGTTCCAATAATGAGAGAAAAGTAACTAAGACAGCATTGAAAGCCAGTACACCACAGAGGCAAAGTTGAACATTTTGTACCCTTATATTCCACAATTACTCATCACATTCTCCTGTTCTAAGTGAATTGCTTGCTCAACCTCCAAGAAATGAATACTTCTTTTCATGGCCAAGAATCTCTAAAAGTTCTCAATGATAAAATGAGCTGCCAGTGGAGTGAATTAGCTTCTCATGTAGTCATGTGACACGAACCACAATTTTTAGATTCTTTACCATTGTCCTGGGACCAGGAAAAGATACAGTGGTTAGCATAAAGGTCTTTAGTAAATAAGTCATACAAAAAACACCAACCATAACTTAGATAAGTGAGCCTGAGTAGACACAAAATGTCTACACTGTCCTCAGTGATGAGCTAAGTAAGTAATTGTATCGTGAGTGTCATGATAGAGAAAGCACATCCTGACAGAAAGCCTTCTCAGACAATCCTGGACTTAGCACTCATGGGAATCATGAACATAAAAGACATGAGTGTCAGTCAGGAAGAGCCATTGGGGAAGAGGGAATTCAAGAGAAGTTCACATGCCTAGAGCACAGGATTTGTAGGAAAGATGAGCAGAAATGATGCTGAGAGCCACGTGTGGCCAGGTTGTCAAAGACCCTAACTCTGAGTCTAGCGGGGATTGAATTTTATCGCAGACAATATGCATCTACTGAAAAATGTTGACGAGCTGAGAATGAAGTTATGAGGTTCACATTTTAGAAAGTCTTCCTTGGCAATATA
>PVKN010034376.1:0-11842 GCA_004027915.1 Capromys pilorides
CCCATTGAAATAGTTTAGTTTCTGTTTTCCCTGAAACATATTCTTACCTTGACTGTAGACAACGAATTTTTCTCAGTTGTCCTCATTCACCGGCCTCTCCTTGGTTGGTTGGTGTCTTTCCCTCTCCCTGACTCAGGATACTGCAACAACCCAGAGTTGAATCCTTCCACCTCTTCTCTATCTTCACTTCCTTTGGAAAGATCTTCAAGTTGAAGTTGTGTCTGCCTACCTGACATCTCCCCTTGAATATGCTGCAAAATATCAAACTGAACATGTCCTGTAAACAAAAGAGCTCCTGAAACTGTGGATGGTTTGCATTTGATATTCAACAATTACTGTTAACTCAATCAATAAGAGATGCTACTTTTATATATTTTTTCTTTAAATTGTGAAACATTTTTTTGTTTTCATTAGAAGTTTTAGGTTTGGACCAGGGAGCTAACAATATCGATTGTTCATTGGCAAGAACCTTTCCAGGGAAATTCCTTTTGTAAAATTCTATTGCTGAGTAGATTCCCCACTAGAGGGTGTGCATGTCTCACTCACATTTCAAAAAAGTCTTTTTTAAAATTTTTAAATTGTGTAATTAATAAGTAAAATAAATACTGCTCTCAGATGTATCTGTTCTCTTACTATTCATCTTGGGAGGAAATGTTTTTAAAGGCTGTACTAATTTTGTAAAGAGACTAAAATCTAAGTGAAAGGAAATATAAAAGTAATACACAAGGTAGGCAGAGATATTTAAAATATGAATGACTCCTATTTACAGACATTAATTTTTATATTTTTAAAAATTAATTAATTAATTAGATTATAGGGCCTCACTATGTGGCTTGGCCTCATAGTAATCCTCTTGTTTTCAGCCTCCCCAGCTCTGGGATTACAAGTATGCCCCACCACATCTAGTGGTCTCCTGGCCAGCTTAGCACATTGGGGGCGTGGCCGATGAGGCATGTGGTGCTGGGGGAACAAACCCTGGCCTACTGCACTTGCCTAAGCAGGCACTTAGCCCACTGAGCTATCTCTCCAGCCCCAAAATCTGAAACTTCTTGAGTGCCAACATGATGTCACAGGTGGAAAAATTCCATACCTGACCTTACTCAACAGACCTCAAAAGGTAGGTGCACTAAAATACTGCGCAAAAATACTTCCAGGGTTTGTGTTCAAGGTACATCTAAATAAGACATAAATGAAGGTCATGTCAGAGTTGACCCCATCCTGAAGATTTCTCATTATATATGGAAAAGTCAATAATCTGGAAAAACATGGAAGACAGAAGAGATTATCCATATCAGAATCTGTCACAGTACCTATTAATATATAGCTCATACATGTTCAGTGAATGACTGAAAAAATAAAATGGGTGTAGTTTTTCATTCTGTATATAGAAATATTCCAAAATTCAAAAAATCTGAAATTTGCAAACTCTTGTGGTTCCAGGCATTTTGGATTACAGGGTTCTCAATGTGTTCAGTGTGCACCTATGCATTCCAGCTTTTCAACTCTCTTTTCACCTACTGTAGCCTCCTGCCATTGTCTATGCAACATCAGATCCAGGCTTCTCTTTATGGAACAATGACTTCTACTATATTATCTCTGGTGATGGCCAAGTGTATTTCTTGAAAATTGTTAGATTTTCAATTTATAAGCTGTTATCATGCATAAACACAGTTACTGAAAAGCTTGGCCTCTGCAGCATGACCTTACTTATGTTAATGTATCATGCTATACCCATCAGTGAGGAAATGATGTTGAGCAGAGAGAGACTGAAAGGATGTGGGGAAGCGAGCCTACATTGTCTGCTGCTTGGGGCAAGGCAAGTTATGGCAGCTGTGTGGGGACAACATCAACATGCTTAACTGACCAGAGAGTTGATAACATACCCCATGGGCCACGGAAGTCAACCTCACTTGTGCTTTTTAAGTAAATGCACACTGTCAGAGTGTGCTACTTTATGGAAAAATAAACTCTCCTAAGCTGATGTTCTATGGATGGGTGTGTGTGGGTTTGCGTAGATATGGTGAAGGTGTGCATTTAGATGAGCTAGATGAGTATCTAGAGGGAAGAAGGGCTTATACAAAGATGATAATTTATGTTGTAGGACTCTGCTGCTCTTCTGTACTGCCCCAGAGCAGTTTTGGGAGCAGGAGATTGCCAGTTGGAAACATCAGAAAGTGATCATCAGCCAGTGCCAGGTTCACCAGCATCAGGCCCGCCAGGTGAGGCCTCCTGCCCGCCGGGCCCTCCAGGTGAGTGAGATCCGCCTTTCCTGGCCTACAAGCAGCTCAGCCAACCCAGCAGCCCCGACTGAATGAACAACCCGTGGGCACGCAGTCCTGCACCAAAGATCACAGCTACTCAGAATGATACAGACAAAGAGCAAAAGGCAATCTGAGGTCCCGAGCCCAACTGAAACAAATACAGGAGACACTACCATACAGGAAATTGGGAATCATGCAGCCGAAATCTCTGAATTCGTAGCATCTGAAGTAAACAAACAAATTCAGAAATGTGTAGAGGAACTCAGATTGGAGATAACCTCTGGAGTTAAAAAAGAAATCTTTGAATTACTAGAGACTGAAGTTAAAAAACAACTTCAGAAAAGCATAGAGGGAATCAGATCAGAAATAATCTCTGAAGTTGAAAAAGTCATCTCTAAGTTAATAGCATCTGAAGTAGAACAACTGCAGAAAGGTAGAGAGGAAATGAGAGCAGAAATAACCACTGAAATAGGAAACATAAGAAAGCAATATTCTCAGGTTTCCTTCCTTATAATTTTATGAGAAAACTGTGATAGGAAAATGAGGCTCTAGATGAGGATTGATAGTTTTTAAGGCCGTAGTTTTTTAATGAAAGAAATAACAGGGATAAATATAAAAGGCGCTATTTGATTTATATGTCAACACCACTTATTAGCTGTGGTATAACTGCCCAAGAACAGGGGCAAGGGCAAATAATGCAGGAAGGAACACCTTGACACATATTTTAAAATACCAGGAAGCTAAGAGCAAAAGAACAGCAAATTGTATTTTGAAAATGAGCATTTTGATATTTAATGAATATTTTGTGATGCTCTAACTTTAGTTTTTCCTTGTGAGAAAAGCATGGCAAAATTTATATGAAATGTTAATATTTTTATGGAGATACAATCATTTGTTAGTGAAGTCTAGAGGGAAACAGAGAGAATTCCAGATTGGTCTGTCAGGGTTTCAGAATAATACAATGATAGATGAAATTTAAAGCCAACAATAAGTGAAGTCATGCTGCAGAAGCCAAGCTTTTCAATCGCTATGTTTATGCATTGTGACAGATTATAAATTAAAAACCTAGCAACCTTTAAGAAATACATTCAGCCATGTAATAGAAGGATGCTATGAGAGAAGTGATTGTTCGGAACAAAGGGAAGTCTGGACCCAATGTTGTATGAACACTAGGAGAGAAAGTAATTCTGAAAATAGTATTTAATGATTATTACTTGGTGCATTTATATCACATAATTGAAGAGTTGTTATGGACTCCATTGTTTCTCTCCAAATTTGTATGCCAAAATCCTAATGCCCAGCACAATGATGTCAAGTGAGGCCATTAGAGGTGATCAGGTCAGGACGGCAGAACTCTAATGAATGGGAGTAATGCCTTCATAGGAGAAATTCTAGAGAGCTCTCTCACTCTCTAGAAATTCTAGAATTTCTTCTGCCTTGTGAGGACACAACAAGACAGCTGTAGATGAGCCAGAACACCAAGGCTCACCAGCTGCTGAAATTGCGAGTGCCTTGACCTTTGCTTCCTCAGCTTCTGGGCCTAAGAGACATGTGTTTGTTACTAAGCTATCTACTTTATGGTATTTTTGTTGTAACAGTCCTAATGAACTAAAACAAAGAAAAAGCAAGAATCAGAGCTGCTGTGAAATTATACATGAACTAGAGGAGTATTGGTGAGTTTGTGGGTGGGCAATTACATTGATTACAAATTCAAATAAAAATAAAACAGTTTCAAAATCTGTATAATACATTAATATGGAATATTGTCTAAAAGAGCCAAGGTAGATACTTAAGGGAAAAGTCAGTTAGGCAAAATTGAAATTTTAATTTAAAAATTAAAACGAGAAAAGTCTAATGCATCCAGGGAAATGTACAACTTTAAGGAATTTTTAGGAGGCCTGAAGTTAATTGTTGCTTTTAATCTTTTATTTATTTATTTGGCACATAGTCTAGCTAGCAGCTCAGACTTGTAGTGATCCTCTTGTCTCAGCTTCCCCAGCACTGGGATTACAGGCATGGGCCCAGTTTCGGTGGCTGGCCTGGCACTCCCAGGCTGGGCCAGCGTTTCCAGGGATAGAACTCTGGTCTTGTGCTTGCCAGGAAGGCAGCTAGAATGCTGAGTTATCTCCCCTGCGGATAATCATAAACCTCAAAAACAAAAATTGAGACATCTGATCTTGTCATATATGATCTTGGACAAATGCAAACTTCGGAACTCCGCTTTCATTTCTTCTCTCCTACACAGGAGAACACATAGCTTCTTAGATGCCCTCCAGCTATAAATTATTTTTCTTTTATTTGATAATTCTATATTATTATAATGTCGAAGAAACTTCCTTACCTCTCCTTTGAAGTACTGAATAGCATCATTTGCACTGCAATTGGACATTATCTTCTACTCTATGAATTGTTTTGCTCATCCCAGGCAGAGGAGGGCACCTGAATTGGTCATAACAAAGGAATTATGAGCACTGGCTCAACATTTAGGGGATATTCTTTTTCTCTTAATTTTCTTCAACATACAAGGTAAATAATACGGGCGCAGAACTCAGAGAAGCTTGAGAATGAAACAACTAATGCTTATCAGTTGATTGCAATAACAATTGCTTCCTTATCAGCAAAAATAGGGCTACTTGCCTCTCTGAAGAATGAGTTTATTCAGCACTAAGATCAATATATTTTTGAAGTATTTGTTTCTTTTCTCCTTATTTATAATCTGCCAAGGCCCAACTAGAAAAGGAAACAGATTTAACTATTTTTTGGATTCTTAAACCAAAGAAATCACTGCTAATTTCCAATAAAACCTTCAATCAAAATTGAATGAAGTAAATCTCACAAATAATAAAAATCAGCCACACTGAGAGGGCCTGAACACCAGAGGAGATCTCAGGCCACAGGTATTAAATCAATGTACCCCTCCAGGTTCTTCTGCAGAACATTACAAACGATCATTTCTTTGCTTACATACAAGTTTCCAGAATGTCATGGGGGGTGGGGGGAACTAACCGTCATTTCAGTATTGAATATAAATGAAGACAGCTAGGGTCTCTGGGTGCCTGGAAGGTTAGAAAGAGCTTAACTCCCTCCGAGGGCCGAGCCCAGAGCCCCAGCTCCCCTTGGTGCTAGGGTCTTAGGGCTCCCTCTCCTTTTGCCTTGCTCCCTTTTCACCTGTGCTCCTATGCCCATCCCATTTGGCTGCTTCACCTTTGCTATCTTTGCTTTCTCCCATAACTGCTCAAAATGAGAAGGGAAGAATCTGCCTCCTGTTCAACGCTGAAAGGGTTTTTTTAATTACAAGGGGTTGGGGATGGGTGAAAAGAAAAGAAAAAATCCCCCAACAAGCTTCTTCACTTTGCAGTGAGGCGGAAAATCCGCGACTCCCCTGGGTCCTTTCAAAAGAAACGAGCCTCGGGCAACTGGCTTGCTCCTGGGGGCGGCCCAGTCTCCTGCCGCAAGGCGGGGTCCCCGAGCGGGCGCGGGCGCACCGGCCGGGAGCCCCGGAGGCCGCGCGCAGCGCCGCCCCCCGCGCGGTGGGGAACTCGGGAACCGCTGCGGCGCTCGCGCCGGGGAATCCCGCGCGGTGCGCGAGGGGCGCGGGCGGCGGCGGCGGGGACAGCGGCCGGGACGCGACGCGGCTGCTGCAGGGGAGCGGCGGCGGCGGCGGCGGCGGCGGGCGCGAGGGGCGGGGCTCTCTCCGCAACTTCGCCCGCTGCGCCGGCGCTCCCGGCCGCGCTGCCCAGCGCTGCGCGGCGCCCAGCCGAGGCCGGCCCTGAGCCCGCGCGTCCCCGGAGCCCGAGTCCGGCGGGCGTCGCGGCGCCCCCCGCAGGGAGTCCCCGCCGCGGCTGGGGCCGGGGACGCGCCGGGCCCGGAGGCCGAGGCGGGCGCCCCCCAGCGGCCGGCGCCGGCCCCATGGCGGGGCCCCGCAGAGCGGAACCGGCGAGGTGAAGCCCCGGCCGGCGGCCGAGCGCGTGGCGGGGCGCCGGCTCCATGGGCTGCGGTGCGGCGGCACGATGGTGATGGACGCTAACAGCAGCGGCCGCCCGGACCTGCTCGGGCACCTCCGCTCCATCCTCCTGCCCGAGCGCGGGCTGCCGGGGCTGAGCCCCGACGGGGGCGCCGAGCCGGGAGTCCTTGCCTGGACGCCGCACCTGCTGACCGGGGTCCCCGAGGTGACGGCCAGCCCCTCGCCCACCTGGAACGGGACCCCGGACAATGTCTCCGGCTGTGGAGAGCAGATCAACTACGGCAGAGCCGAGAAAGTTGTGATCGGCTCCATCCTGACGCTCATCACGCTGCTGACGATCGCGGGCAACTGCCTGGTGGTGATCTCCGTGTGCTTCGTCAAGAAGCTCCGCCAGCCCTCCAACTACCTGATCGTGTCTCTGGCGCTGGCCGACCTCTCGGTGGCCGTGGCGGTCATGCCCTTCGTCAGCGTCACCGACCTCATCGGGGGCAAGTGGATCTTTGGGCATTTCTTCTGCAACGTCTTCATCGCCATGGATGTCATGTGCTGCACAGCCTCGATCATGACTCTGTGCGTGATCAGCATTGACAGGTAAGGGCCAGGCCGCCCCGTCCCGAGTCTGGCCGGGATGTGCTCGCCTCTCAGCCCAGTGTTCTCGCCTTTCCTGGGAGGATTAGGGCTGATTTCGCGAGGGATGAAGGGCTGAGCTTAAAATACAGTCCCACACGCAGCCACCCTACAACTTCAGTGACGTCCTATGCACACGCACCGTTTAAAAGAAAAACGTGAAATGTTCTCATTTATAGTAGTAATTTCAAGACCAAAGTTAAATAGTATTTTAAGCATTAGCAGTTCCACCAGGAGGTTCCTTGGCTTAGTTTTCAGAAGGAAAAAAATTGATGCTTTTTGACTTGGTAAACCCTTGCTTTAATAAACCAGATGCAAAAAAGCTACCATGCTTTGGATTGTAGGAGCAATTCCTTAGGCGAATGAAAGGAGCTTGGATGGTTCCAGAAGTAGGGGTTTACCTGTCTCAAATGCTTTACTCTTGTGGTTGCTAATTCTCAATCTCGTTCCTGTGGAAGTCTGATTTGAGCATTTGACAGCGCTGGTGCTTTCTTGCCAGCTCACTGACTGGACCCTTACTCCTTGTTGAAGAGGTAGGTTCCAGTTTTTCTTTATTGTATCCATTGGAAACCGTTTGTTGGGAACTCCTTCAATGAAATGATCAAAACAGGAATGTTAGAGGAAAATTGCAGCTTTGAATGTCATGTTGTAGTAGGAGACCTCTGGATTTCTTTAGACACTAAGATTGTAATATTTTTGCAATGAAGCTAAGAGTTGACCTCACAAATATTATGCAACTGAGAACCTTTAGTATGGTCTCAGTGCTCTTCAACCACTGACGAATTACGTTTCACTCGAACCTGAAATTTCAAGCCATAATATTCACACCTAGAATTTTTCTCCTGGTTTATAAACCAGCACAGATTAGTAGCCTGGGGGATTTAATGATACAGTTAAACGGTTGATTTTTCCTTTTGCTTATAAAACCTCTAAGTATATAGACCTTCCAACGTGGGAAACATAGTTGATCCTTCACATTTAAAATGACTGCCTCAAAGGAAGATCTAGCATGCAAATGAGATTTTCCTTCTTTTCCCCCTTGAAAACACTGCTATTGGTGGTGTGCTGATATTTAAAATGCTTTGCTGTCTCACTGTTTGACCAGGATTTATAATTATTAAATAAAGGGAAGCTAGGAGAGGGAATATCTTCAAGAAGAAAAAAAAGGAAAACTCTATAGTTGTATTTAGTTATAACTTTAAATGAAAAAATAAAAAAAAACTGAACCTGCCATTTTATGTCTCATGGCAGGAGCTTCTGACAGCAAACAAGGAATTATTTTAGGAACGGATCATGAACTGCCTATGTGAGAATATTGGCACCAAACTTGGCAGCTGTAGTTCTGAATTAGTGTAGTTAAGAATGACAAAAACATATGCATTTACAGTCTGGCAGTGGCAATAGGAATTAGGAGGGTGCACTCTGTGTACATAATAACTATATACATAAATTATAAGTAAAGAAATCTTACTGCTCAACCAACCAAAACAGTGCTTCTTCGTGAATGGAGTATTTTTAAATGGAACTCAGTGCAATAATACAAATGACAGTTGATGCCCCAAGTAGTGCATTTTTCCATTTGAAAAAGAAGTAGCACATTGTGTTAACTTTGTCTCCTAAGACACACTGCTTTTTTTCTGTGGGGCACATCCAGGTTTGTCTCAGGTCACCCTGGGAATGCTACACCTGAAGGCAAGTTGTTCATCACGGAGTGAGCATGTGTGATTGGGCACAGGCAAGACTGTTCTGAATAGAGACGAGGTTAATTCTCCTTAGCAAGAGGTCCTAATTTCTTCCTTAACTATATCCCTTGATTATAGCAAATTATGGTCATACAGTCATATAAATTTTTTTCTCATTTTTTTCCGATGAGAATTGCCCCATGGTGACTTCTGTCTAAAAATAATTGTAGAAGATCAGCATATTGTTTCTTTGCATAAAGTGAAAATTGATAAAATTAGAAAGAGCATGCAACATGAAGACGGAGAAAAAGAGAAACTCATTTGCTAGCCAAGGTGAATTATTTCTAAAAACGAATATTTCTCTCAGACCTAATGCAGAGTATGCTAGATGATATAAATGTGATATTAAAATGTGAAAAACTTTCACCTTCATTCATTCCTGTATACATTCCCTCTTGAGTACCCAATATGGGTTACAGTGTACTCTGCGCAGCACAATAAAAGATGAATGACAATATTCTTATATTTGAGCTTATCCTACTGTATTGTGAGAGTTTGCATGCCTGTTGGGCATTTCAATTTCTGGCCACAATGAAACCTCTGATTTTTTTCTGTAACTACTCCCTACAGTACTGCAGTGTTTCCCTAGCCTTTTCTAAAGTGAAGCCATATTGTTCTTCACAGGCTTAAAATCTGGTGTGTCCCGCCTTTTTTATGTAATGATGCATGTTCATTGAAAATGGGATAACCCCTGGATGGGAACTCATCTTTCTACCACTAACCAGTCTTCCCTGAATTATGCTCTGCCTTTTTGTTTCTTTTCAGTTCACAAGTAAGGTGGCATTTGTTCTGGAGAAGACTGAACCTCCCAAACTTCATATTCTGTGCCCTCACCTTCTCAAGAGCTCTGTCCCCATGTTGATTCCTCATCTCCAGTCTGTCTCCAGCTTCTCCTCTCTTCTAGGACGAGCTTCTGTCTTGAAGAAACTTCTATTTTTTTGGCCTTCTTTCTCCAGTTAGTGTTCTACTTCTCAGATAAGCTTCAAAGTCTGTGATCTCAACTGGTCTTTCCTTTCTTCCTCCTGAGCGATGAGTTTGGTAGTCCCCCGGCCTACTGCAGAATTTGAACTGGCCTTCCTAGCTTCCCTTCTGTCCGCCTTCCTGTCCATTTGCTATGAAGAAGCTAGAATGGCCCATTTAAAAATTTTAAAGTAAGATAATGTTGAGTTATGGCAAAATACACAATTCTTAGATTGCCCTAGTGAGTCAGTATGATCAACATTGCAGCTAAGATACAGACTTTTTTCATACTGGGAAGTTCTTTTTTCAAAATAGAAGTCAATTTACCTTTCACGTGTAGTTTCAAAACATGCAAAACAGTCTATACATTATTTAGTGGAACTTATGAAAGACGTAAGAGCTAAAATCATGTAGAGGAACAATGAACATCAAATTCAGTAAAGTCATTTTCTGTCTCTGCAGGGGTGGGTAGAGTGTGACCATTGTATGCACAAGCAACTCTATTGGGACTGTTTTGTTTCTTGATATCAGTGGTGCCTAAGTGCAGTTATTCTTTGTATAACTTTTTCTATCATCAAATATATTTTTAAATTTTTCAGAAAAATGTATTGAAAAACGTACAATACCAAGTGTTGTGAATTCCTTTTCTATTTAACTTTTTGGTGGGGGCTTGCCAGGCATGTGCTTCTATTGCTGAGCTATATCCCTGGCCCTAGTTATTTATTTATTGTTGAGTGTTGTGAATGTATGCAAAGTAAATATGTCCTCTTGGGGAGGAAACCCTTGCCAGCCTTGCAGTAATTCCCTTTCCTTGCCCAGTCCTTATTCCCAGAAACCCATTACTCTAACTTTCCACATCTCAATGTGATTCTGCTTGGCCAGAACATCATTTAGGTGGAATTGCTTATCTCCTTTGAGTCTGGCTTCGTGTGCTTATACTGCAAGCTTAATCCATAGTTTTTAGTTTGCAGTGATTCCTTCATTTGTATTACTGAATAGAATTCTAGTATATGAATATGCTATAATTTATCAGTTCACCTACATATGGGCATTTGAGTCATTTTAGGCTTCTGGATATTACCTATACTGCATCTCTGAAGATATATTTCTGTACAAGTCATTTTGTGGATAGGTTTTAACTTCTTTTGAGTAAATACAAAGCAGATAATAAGGTATCCTAGAGCATTTTATTTTATTGTATTTTATTTCTTACTTTTCCAGTCTCTGGAAAAGAGCACAGGAGGGGCCAGGGTTATAGCTCAGTAGAATAAGCACTTGCCTGGCAAGCGCAAAGTCCTGAGTTCAATCCCCCGTACCACATAACAACAACAGCAAACAAAACAAAAAAAACAAAGAACACAGGACACCAGCCCCCCCACAGATAGCATCTCAGGGGTCATACCAGTTCTTCTGTTTTTACATTAGCAGATAAAAGGCTTTTACTGTCGAGCCTTCATGGGGGCCTGGGCACCTTTGGGAGCCTGGGTTGAAGCAGAAACTGGAGCCTGGGCCTTGGCCGGCAAAGCCTGTGACCCTTGGCATTGTGGGCATGGATATGATTCCCAAGCTGGGGGTGGGCAATATGGGCAAGTTAAGTGAGCCTGCGGTTTACTCCCTTTGGGATGATATTGGGCTTGATGTTGTTGGGCTTGGCGAGGACCTTGATAGCCTCGGCATGTGCACTCATGGCCTTGGCATTGTTTGCTTGCATCTTCTCGAAGCCCTTCTTGTTGTGCTTCTTGGCAAAATGCATGTTCCAAGGAACTTGGCATATACTCCCTTCAGAGATTCATATCTTTGTGACTGAGGTTTCTTGATGCCATTTCTGGGATTGGTTGTGTATGGTGTAATTCTTGGACTTGGCCATAACTGCACTGTAAACTGCGGCTCTCTTAGAGCATTTTAATTCTATGCGTTCCCTCACTCTTTTTTTTTGTTTTGTTTTCTTTTGGTTCTCACTCTTTTTGTATTATTATTATCATGTATTTTAAGCCTACAGATTTTTTTATCTGTATAAAAGAGAATAAAAATAATAAAATATATGAGAAACAATACAGAATTTCAAAAATGAAGATGATAGGAATTCAACAATGGTAGCTGTAGTACAAACTATTGTCTGCAAAGTAGTTGTTTGGATTACCAAATATAAATATGCAAAATTGGTCAAAAGTTATGCATTAACTATTCTTTTCAGTAAACCAGCAGGAATTAGTGAGGAGGAAGTCTACAGATTTTTAAAATCACTAGATATTATTTTTATTTTCCCCTTTCCTACCCCTCCTTCCCTC
>PVKN010034377.1:0-11845 GCA_004027915.1 Capromys pilorides
ATGTTATTATGAGTGTTGTCTGGCAATATCTTTGATTACTTACTCGATTGAGTTATAGCCTTGTATTTTTCAAATTATTTTTTAAAATAAATCTCTAATGATAACAAGACAGAAACTAAATAGACTCCATCAGTTTGAGTAATCCTTTAACAAGAGCAAGAACCAGATTTTACGTGTTATATTATTTGAAGTTTTTATTGTTCCCCTCAACTAATTACCCCTGTTCATTAACTTCAAAAGGCTCTTCTTTAAATAGTAGTTTATAACATCCTTAAAATCTTCTGGGAGGTGGAAAATCATACATTTACTTGATTTTACATTCATGATGGAAATACAAAGTTAAGAGAATTCATTTTACATTTTGGTTTCTACACAAAGTGGCCTATTCTTGTTTTGGTCTACAGTTCTTTGGTTTTCTGCAATTTCAGCTATTTCATTTACAATTCAAACCCACTATTCTTAAACTAATCTCTATACTGTATTAATCATTGCACACACACTGCATGTGTCTTAAGCTGCAGTAAAACTGTTACCCAGTTTACCCAAAAAAGTCTTGAAATTTAAGATCTAATGCTTTTAGTAAATTAATACTAAAATTAAGTTTGTTGGCTTTTAACACTGCCACATATTTACAGTTACACTTCTAGCATTTGACAGTTTAGCACAATTTATGGAAAGAATCACAAACTCCAATTTGTCTCTCATTTTGCCCAACTTCTGCTCAAGTCTTTATGTTCTTTCAACACCAAATCTGTGATGAAATAACATACATGACAGTATTAAATCTAGAAATGACTGAACAAGTATCTATTAAAGGATAGTGACTTTGTATGAGTTTGCAAGATCAGTAGTGGACATCTAACTTGATTTCTTCATTTTGCAAATGAGGAAACAAGGAATCTTTAAAGCCACCTTGCCTAAAATGCCTCCCCTGGCTGTCAAAATCCAGAATAAAGAAAATCTCTTTTATGATTCTGGGACTGATTGATTACAGGGCTGGATCCAGAACCCATTGCCTACCCTATACTAGGCAAGAGCTCCACCGCTCAGCTCTACTTCCAGCAGCAAGGTCAAATTAAAAAAAGAAAAAACCTTGAGCTAGTTACTGGCTCCTTTTCAAGCTCAATTTTCCTGCAGAGCTGCAGTGAAGCGTCAGTGAGATGATGCTGGAAAGCTGCACAGCGCTCACAGTGACTGGCACATAGGAGCACTTCATATAGGTCTGTTCTCTTGTTCTCTTTCCTACAAATGCTTCCTGCCCATTTCTCAAACTCCTTGTCATGATCCCAGCTCCATAATTGCCAAGATCTGGAACATCAGTGGCACAAGCGACTGTTTGGGGATAAAATTTATTTACAGTTTAACTCCAGTCTGACTATACCAGCTAAAAAGGCATAAACTGCCACTTTTCCTACTTGTGTTATCTGAGAAACCTGGCTGTTGCACAAGGAAGTCACTTCATGCTTTTCTCATGACCCATCAAACCCCCACTTTAGGTTGGGATCCCAGATTACCATACAAAATAATCAATATTTAACCCTTGAAATGTAGCTTCATGCTCTAACTTATAAACTGCAGGTTGCAAAATTTCTTTATATGTTAACTGTTGCTTAGATTTTTCCTTTTATAGTTAAGTGAGGGAAACATAGTTAAACTGATACCTTTATATGTACTAACTTGACATTAATAGAGCTGTTAATCTTATAAAACTGTTATACCATCTGCATTATAATTCTGCCTCATCAGGTTTGGTGGTGTACCCCTCCTCCATTTCCTTCATTCCACCAGGCATGTCATCAAAGGAGAATAAATTAAGTATTGTGCCAGAAAATGTGGTCTACCCTCTAAAAGGCATCTATCTCTAGCTTTCCGAAATGCCTTTTGGAATGAGCAATGTGGAAACAGTGTCCCCATTGTTGTTTAGGAATGTCATGAATTGGATCCCCACCCCAGCCCTTTTATAGGGAAAAAGAATAAAAATCGTTCATCTGAGTTTAAAATTATCATATTTTATAGCATATGCTAACAGGCTAATGAGATGAAGTATTATCATATCTTTGTTGAGACCATTATGGATAATTGAGCTTTGTCCACCCGCCCAACAAGATTGTAAATTCTGTGATAGTGGAGAGAACTTCAACTTTGTAGTTTTATGAGACCCCCATTTCAGAGTGTGTTGACACTTCTATTGTTGATCCAGTGACTAGGTTGAATATTTGTGTCGAAGAGTATCAGAAAAGCCAGCTCCTGTTCGCTCTGTAAATCCTACTTCAACACTAAGTGTTTACTAGTGACCCGGAACCATTTGTAAAGTACTAGATAACATTAGCAATTCTTTAACTCTGTCTAAAAATATGTAACTGAGAGATCAAGCAATTCCCTTAGTAAATAAAGATAACTTAGGAAATTTCTCTGTAAAGACCTAGATAATTCACAGAGGGGTTCCTTTTGGTGATTTGGAGTAGGAAAGGGATGATTAAGGGAAACCAGTTCAAGCTGTTTGTTGGGAGTTTTTGCATCTCAAAGAAGGGCAAGGGTTGGGAATGTAAGAAGGCTGGGAATTTGCACCTTTGTCTTTCCTCTCACTGCTCTAACTCCTTCTCCCAAAAACCAAGCCATTGGTTCTTGGGCTGAGAATCAGGAGCTCTCAGCTTGAGTCTGTGCTCTGTCACTAACTAGCTGAATGACATTTAAGCAAATCACTTACTAGATCACCTCTGAGATCTCTTCCCACTCCATAAATCTTTGCTCTTTATCTCATCTCCCCTCCTTTTGTTCCTGCTTCCCTCCTACCCCCACCTCTTCTTCCCGGTCTTCCTTTTAACTGGCAGTAATGGTAGTAATAAATTAGTTACCTCTGGAGACACAGAGAAGTGAGATGGTCTGTGTAGAAATAATGGAGACTTTGGATTGTTATCTTCACCACGATTTTTTTTTCTTTATTTCTATCCATTTTGTTTATTGACTATTTAAATTAAAATTCCTCATAAATTTAATGTGCTTATTTAACTATTCAACCATCTATCAAAATGTTCCTCTTTTGTGGATTTGAATGTTGGCACATTTGGTTACAGAGTGTGGTTAATAGGAAATCAATTCAGAATCACTTCACACTGATCGCCATATGAAAAATAATCCACCAGTCTTTGTTTCTCCCTCATTTTCCATGCTCTTGCAGGGATTTACTTTCATATTAGTCATATAATCTCTCAAAAAGTTTGTGTGTGTGTATGTGTGTGTGTGTGTGTGTGGTGTGTGTGTGTGTGTGTGTGTGTGTGTGTGTGTGTGTCTGTGTGTGGCTGGCTCAGCCTGCCCTGGGGCAGGGCTGGTATGTGGTACCAGAGACCAACCATGGTCCCTGCGTTTGCCTAAGCTTGCCTAAGGAGGCCCTTTACACTGCTGAGCTATCTCGCCAACCCTCTCTCAGAAAGATTCTGATAAACTCACTGACTACAACTGTGTCTGAATTTGGTGATTAAAAATGTAGGCAAGGGGCTGGGGAGATAGCTCAGCTGTCCAAGCGCCTGCTGGGCAAGCTCAAGGACTGAAGTTTGATCCCAGTACCACATGTCATGCTACTCCTGGAATCCTGGGCTAGTGGTGGTGGAGCATACCTGTAATTTGAGCGCTGGGGAGGCTGAGAGAGGAGGATCACTACCAGTCTGAGCTGCATAGAGAGATTCTACACCAAATAAATAAATAAATAAATAAATAAATAAATTTTTAAAAAGAAAAAAAGTACTGGAGAGATAACTTGGCATGATCTAAGTGACTTCCTAGCAAGCAGAAGGACCTGGGTTCGATCCCTAGTAACACATGTTGTGCCAACCACCGAAACTGGGAATGGTTGTGCACGCCTGTAGTCCCAGTGCTGAGGAGGCTGAGATGGGAGGATCACTGTGAGTCTGAGCTATGTAGCGAGACCTTGTACCAAATAAATAAATCAATTTTTAAAAAGGAAAAAAATTAGGTGATTACAACTTTATCTAATGATAGAGATAAAAGGGACATCAGTGGTCTTTAGTTTATCTTTCCTCTCATTTCGCAAGGGCCAGTTTGAGTCACACTTCTCAGGAAACCTTCCTTGTTAGGTCCAGCACATGTAATTTCTACCTTCTCTGAAATATCACAGCACTTGAGTTTCATTCTGTTTAAATTGTGTACTTGCGTGTTTAGAAAGAGACTAAGGAACTATGGCCTCTATTTCAGGGCACAACCATTGCCAAAGCACATCGATGTGCATATATTATCTTGTTTGACAGTCATCTGAAGCCTGTGAGATGGAAGTTTAGGGGTATCCCTCTTTCGCACTGGCAGAAAATGGGGACTATAGAGGTCAAGTGGGCAACTCAGGTCTCTGCCTGCCTTGCTATATTTGCTCCTACTTAGCAACCCCAAATGTCACAATCTGACTTCAGGGATTTCACAATCAAGAACTCTGCACCTCACTCCTACTGGGCCCCCCCCCCAAAATGACCTTAGCTTCTCATTGTATCCCATCAGGTACAATATGTGGGATACTAGTACCTGAAATCCTAAATCTTTAGTAATTCCATCATTTTATGGCTCATCAATAAAATAGCCTGGGTACATATTTCACCTAAATTCAATGCAGGTTCAACAATGCAGATCCTTCACCCTACAAAACACCTCAAGCAAATATGAGCTCAATAATATGCATCACTGACTGCCAGGCACTGCTCTAAATACTTTAACTGAATATTTCACATTATGATCACAATAGGTATGAAATTATTAGTGTTACCCTGCTAGACAGATAACCAAACTGATACTCCACTGTCAGTACATAAAGGAGCCCATGGTCAAAGTAATGGCCTATCTCTCAGCTCTCTTTAGAAATCTTTATTCTCATCACAGCAATGCCATAGTGAGTGTGTTTGGGTTAGAAAGTCAGAGCAAAGCCAGATGTTGACGTTAGAACGTGACTTCCCTCAGAGCTTCTGAGTAAAGATAATATCACAGACCTGTGACAGAGAGAGGAAGGGATACAGAACTTTCTGGGACAGAGACACATAGGGGCATAACTTCCAGTGAGAGACAACTGGCTAAAATAGTTGAAGGACAAGAGTTAGATAAGTACTGCCCAACAGAAAGATGGCACATATTGTGCACGTAATTTTAAACTTTCTTACAGACAATTTTTGACCTTAAAAACAGACACGAGAAATTAATTTCAATAAAGTATCATTTAACCTGATATAGCCACGATAGACTCATTTGGACAGGTAGTCAGTATAACCTTCTTACTGAGATATTCTATCTTTCTGTGGGTACTGAGTCTTTGAAATCCAATGTGCATTTAAGATTTTCAGCATATTTTAATTTACACACATTTTAAGTGCTAAATAACACCTACAGCTAGTGGCTAGCTCATTGGATAGCCACTTCTATCATGCTACCATGACATCAACTACTTCCTTTGCCGCTTTTTTTCAGTGATAGAGATTGACCCTAAAAGCTTGCCCCTTCTTAGCCAGTGCTCTACCATGAAGCTGCACCTCCTATCCTCCTTTTTTATTAATCATCTACAGTGTGAGTACTGGCTGTCAATATTGCTTATCAGTGTTTCCAGAGCATCAAACAATCTCTGTTAATAAAGAATTTACATTGTATCCATTTCATAATAGCAGCTAATATTTATTCAGTGTATATTATAGGCCAGGTGCATTTTTGCGTATTTAGGTTTCACATACACCTAAGCATAAATTCCTCTCATAACAATCCTGTGACTTAAATGTTTGAACCATCTCTCCATTTTTCAATTGAGGGAACTATGGTTACTTCACTGCCAAAATTGCCTTAGTCCATTTTCTTCAGTCACAACAAATTCCCCAGGCTGGTGATTTATAAAGAGGAGAGGTCTATTTTTGCCCATGGTTCTGGAGGTCCAAAATTATGGATTTGAGTCAGCTCAGCCTCATGTGAGAGCCTCATATAGCTTCAGTTCATGGCAGAAAATGGAAGGACACATGTGTAAGAGACACTAAGGGAATATCCCAGGTTGTCTGTAACAGGGTAGCAATGGTGGTAGCTAAACCATCGCTAGGAGAACTCAGTCTCAGGAGAACTAATCTAGTCCTATGGTGATATTAACCCATTTATGATCGTGGAGCCCCCTAACAAAGCCTAATAAAGGTCCCACAGCATTGAAACATCATTCTATGGGACTAAGTCTCCAATGCATGAATTTTGAAGAGCAAATCATATCAGAACCATAGTTTCAAGTCCATACAATGATCAAGTAGAGGACCTATAACTCCAACTCCACATACTCAATCATTCCATCACCTAACCTTTAACATTAGCCATGCCCTACAACCTGGGCCATAGAGAACTGGTTAGCATTTCATACATGTCCTCAGCAGAAGTACAACTTCTGAAGCAGGAGGATCAAGTGTGAGTTCCACACCAGCCTGGGCTACAAAAGTGAGCTCAAGGCCAGCCTGTATTGCATAGCAAGACCCTGTTTCAAAAGGGCAAAAAAAAAAAAAAGACACTGTCATACAATTAAAATTCTTTACTGTCCTAATTTTCAACCCTTAATAGACAAGTGTTATTTAGAATATTGAAAATGATCAATTATTACTATATTGAGGCAGTGCTTTGTCTTCTCATTTTATAAATTTAGTTTTAAAAGTAATGCTAAAATGCACTAGTGCACTGTGTTGTTACCAGCTTGACCTTTAGGATTACTGCTGATTGTTCTTTCAGCCAAGGGGACAGCAGTAACATCTCACAAAGATTCTTTCTTTCAGCAGCAAAGTAGCCTTTCCTCTTCGCTTGGATCCTTGTGTTTCAAAGTGGAGAGCTTGACTGTAGTTTAAATGGTGAAATGTTTCCCACTTAGGCACAAAACGCACTTGATTTCTTATTTAAAAGAAAAAACCCCACGGCCTTTTATATATTATGTTTCAAAGTGGAGATGGCTGTGAAACTTGAGCCCCAACACACAGCCTCAACCGGACTTTCTAAAAGTGCTCAGAAAAATGTTCTTCTAAGCATGACAAGATTCCACCCTTTAATGATTTTTTTTTTTGCCAGCCTTCACAATTTATTTTAAATCATTAAAAAATCAAAACAGTTTACATTAAAGGAATCCCCAGTAGAAAGGTGGGCTCACTGTTTGGTAGATGAAGACTGAAAATCATCCAATGCTAGTTCCAGTGCAGAGAAGTGATACAGTCGTGACAGCATAATTCTCAGAAACTGCTCACAAAATTTTAAAATGAAAAGTTACATATTGTTCAATGACTTATAAAATCAAGAAGAAAATAATTTAGGCATCCTACACAATTTGTTTTGTTCTTACTTTCAACATTTCCAGAGCCCACCTTAGTGAGCAATGAAAGTAAAAAAAAAAAAGAACTTTTAGGTAATTGAATGAGGCTTCCGTATTAGTTTATTGCTCTTTGATTTTTTTGTAACCCATTGTAAAAGCCCTGGGGCCCAGCTCCTGAATACACGAATGCTGTCAGTAATGACTAATACAGCCTGCTATAGAAAATACTGTTTTTGAAACCACAGGTTAGTTCCTGGAAGTCAGCCTGTCAGAGAAAGGATGTGGTATGTAGCAGCAAGCTTAAATAGCTTGTCCAACAAAAGGAAGAGAGATCTGTTGACTTCTGCCTCCTAGAGGGTTGAAATTGGAAATAACAATGCTTACATAGCTCATCCGGGAAATATCCAAAATGAACAATTCATCACATTTTGAAACTTTTCACTAATCACTGTTGAGGAACCAGGTAACAAAGGGGCTCATGGCATAGCATTCTGATAACTATAAAACTAAGTGTTAACTTTAGATTCAACAAACCAGCCTGCTTTGGTTTGGTTGTTTCAGGAAGGACATTGACATCACTTTCTAAATTAGCCCCCAAATCCCATTTCTCTCTGATGTGAAATAAAAGTCCTCTAAATTCACCTGTCTTTAAAATTGTGGGCAGTTGTAGAGCTGCATAACCAAGTAAGGTTCACAAAATAAACTCATCACAGGCGCAGGAAAAGCAGCTCTTTTGAAAATACCTTGTGATCAGGCTCTAGGTCATGACCTGGGTCTTGAGAAACTTGAGTTAGTAGATGTTAGTTTTTCTTAGCTCTTTGTTTACCCTGGACTTAGACATTTTGTATTATTAAAAACCTGTGGCTTATGAGGACATTCTATTTATCTTTCCAGGCTTTTTTGATGGAAATGCCTGTATTTTCTTGGAAACAGGGATTTTATTGTGAATTCCTGGTGCCCCTCGGAGAGGCTTATTTTTCTGGACAATAGTTTTCCTTAGTGTCACTACTCTTTTCATCTCCAAATGGTCACAAGCTCCCAAAGACGAGAAAAATGCATCCTTTTGTACTAATGAACCTGAAATTCCATTTTTTAAAAGTCTGCAAAAGCCACTGTTGACTAATGACTTAAGGCATAGTTCCACTCCATGAGATGTCCAGAGAGGTTAGCCTGGAAGAAACTCAGAAAAAAGAAAATGAAACTAGGTTAAGCTAAAAAACAGAAAAAAGAAAGAAAAAAATTTAGTCACAGTGTTCCTACTTGACTATGGTCATGTAAGAATTTTCATCTTTATCTGTACCTTAAATTAAGTGGACCATATAGAGCTACTTGCTTTTCTTAAAAGAATAGGATTCAGTAAGCATTGCATTCTGACATAAATAACCATCACCTTTGACTCAGGAGAATTCTCAGAGTGTGCAATGTTATGTCGCTCTAGCCTCCATCTTGTCCTTGAACATATTTGAAATATTTTGTGAGTTTATGTTGTATTTGTGTATGTTATTTAAATCAATAACTCTGTTATTTGGAGAAAAAGAAATGACAATTTTTATTTAAATGCTACACCACTGGCCACTAGCCTCATGTGGCTATTTATATTTACAATGTAATTAATGAAAATCAAATAACATAAAAAATTCAGTAGCCACATTTCAAGTGCTCAGTAGCCACATGTAGCTCATGGCCTCGATATTGTGCAGTGAGAATAAAGAGCTTTGCCAACACAGCACAAAGCCCTATTGGACAGCATTACTGCAGAGGATACCAGTTCTTTGAAATTAATATTATTGCTGGGCAACGGCAAACGCTGATTATTGTGATAGTTTGCCATCTGAAGAATCCCAGGTTTCTAAGATGTTTGCTGTCTTTTCCCCCATCACAATGTGGAGAAATTCACCAAGGCCATGAAGATGACTTAACGATTAAGAGTCCTGAGGCTAGTAGCGTAGCAACTGTAGCCATCCAAGGAATGACTCTTGCCTAGCATGCATGAAGTCTAGCATTAGATCCACCATCACCGCAAAATAGAAAAAAAAAATCTGAAAATTTTCAAGAAGTATTTGTTACCTTAAATTATAACATAAAACCCTTGTGTGCCTTTTGATAGTCCCAATCATTTTTTTCTGAATTATTCAAAATATTGTGTCTCATAAACAATTGTGCTAAATATCTTGGATTTCTATGCTTCTCAGGCTTGTGGTCCTTCGAATTCTTACAGGTCCTTTATCTGCTCCACAGCCAAAGTGGCTTTCTGGGGATTCTTTGGCCTGTAATTTCTTTATCTCCAACCTTGGCTTATGCCCTTCCTGTTATCTGGAACATTATCCGCATTGGATAATCCTTCCTGTGACTTAGCCATTCTTCAAGGTCCTTTGGAAATGCTACCTCCTCCTGCTCCCTCCAGCTGAGGTGACCTCTCCCTTCCTCTAATTGGTGAGGTGTCACAAGTCACTGTCTCATCTCCGTGACTGGGTTGGAAGCTCTTGGTCTGCCCTTGTTTCCTCCATATGCTGTGTACTGAGCTGATGCTCTATACATGGATTATGAAATGAGCAGATTCTACCAATTTTCTAACTGTACACAGATTTGATTGAACTTCATTTGCACTGACAAGGCAAAGCAAGCAGCGTGGCACACATGCCTCATATTAAATTTTAACAGACATTTACCCTTGTCAATCTATTTTGACTTATATAGATAATTTGGAATGTTACTACAGTTGCAGAGAATTTTGACCTATGATATCACACTCATGTGAACTAATATGAAACAAAATTGGGTGACAGCAATATGAAATCTTGCTCCAGTCGGATATAAATTATATTAGCACTTGACAGGATAACATTTTTCTCATATCAGATTAGCAAAGACTAAAAGAAGCTTGATAAAACAGTGTCAATATAAGAAAATATAACTCTTAATTCTTTCAGGTGGGAATGTGAGTTGGAACAATTCCAGCAGTGGTTAATTTGGTAATAAGTACCAAAAGGTAAAATGAAAGAAGCAAATTTGCTCACTTAGAGGAACAGCTTTTGCAGCCACACTCTCACCTATGCACAATTATGCCTATAATCTCCTGAAGGGAGTGCACAATATGATCCAGGCAGTATTCTGACAAAAAATTGGATCTGAGAAAGTCTCTTACTCAAAATAGTAGCTTGCATGACCCACAGGGAAGAACGCATCAAATGACATATAGTTCAGCTCAGCAAGACTCAGAATATGGAAACCTAGGACAAATGATGCAACTGTTGGTCAGCAAGATTGCCAGGAAAAAAGAAAAGGAGGAACTTGCAAAATGCAAGACTCAAGAAGCAAGTTAAGTTAAATGCAATGTGTGGACCTTGCTTGGACTCTAATTTCCACAAATCAGATCTGAACAATGGTCCCGCAGTCAAACAAACAAGAATTTTTTTGTGTGTGGTACCAGGGATTGAACTCAGGACCCTGCAACAAACAAGAATTTTGACAGAATGTTACTGATCTACCAAAATTATTTTTAATTTTTTAGGTATGGTAATTTTGTATGTAATTGTAAAATTTATTAGCTTTTATGGTTCCATAATAAAATATCAGTGGGAGAAATTTCCCTCAAAATAACCTGGCAGAGAGAGTGACACAATTGTGCCCATGAGTTAGTTCATTGATTGTTACTCATTTTTTTAGTTGGTCATCATTAAATTTGAAAAGTTATTGTATTGTCATTATAACTGTGTATACTTTATATTTTCTACTATAAAGAGGGGGAGGGAAACTGTTGGAAATATTTCTTTTTTTAAAAAAATATTATGGCCAGGGCAGGTGAGATAGCTCAGTGGTCTAAAGCGCCTGCTTAGGAAAGCTCAGGCAACCACAGAGACTGCGGTTTGACCCCCGGCACCACATGCTGTGCCAGCCCCACCACCAGGACAGGCTGAGCCGGCCATAACATGAATGAGAGAATGAATGAATGAATAAATAAATAAAATTAAATAAATAAATATTATGGCCAACAGAGCCTGCCCTGGGCCTGGCGCAGCATGTGGTGCCAGGGATCGAACTGCGGTCCCTGCAGTTACCTAAGCTTGCCTAAGCGGGCACTTTAGACCGCTGAGCCATGTCGCTGGCCCATGGAAACATTTCTTGTAATAGGAAAGCAATCTAGAAAAGTCCTCTATATGGGCATAATAAGGTTTGGCCAAATAGGCTCACATACAGCCACACCATAGAATACTGTGATATTATTAAAAATAAAGATATATAGTTATCATATTGCTCCTGACTTGTAACACTCTCCAAGATATAGAAAGTAAAAAACACTGGAGAGCAATATGAAAAGTAATTTTCAAATATATAAAAGGGCTAAGTATACATACATACACACACAATTGTATGAGCAATTGTTCTTAAACTCAGAAGTGTGTGCCCTTGGAGAAGGTGTCGAGTGCAGCAAGAGACTGGTGGAAGAGAGGAGGTATTAAGTACTTTTGTAATTGAAGAAAATACTTTCAGTTGATGAGCATTGCAAAATATAATAGCTCAGGCTAGTAACTAAGGACTGCATTT
>PVKN010034378.1:0-11853 GCA_004027915.1 Capromys pilorides
TCAGGGCAACCTAGCACAATCCAAAGGATGGGGACTTGAGGCCACATGGAGGTCACATTCCAGGGTGACTGAGAGCCCTACAGGGTCCTGAACAAAGACACCTAGACCCAGCAGCATGAGAAGAGATGACACGAGGGGACGCGAAGTTACCCAAAGTTCAGCCCACTTGTGTGCACCCCACTTTTCATCATGGTGCATGATAGGAAACACTGAGGCTGATTGTGGAGCCACCTGCCCAGAGCCGGCCTCACAGCGGGGACCCCTCTTACCCTTCCTGGCAGCTGGGGAGCCCCATGGCATCTCTGTGCTCTTGTCCCCTGGAGAAGCCACCCTCACCCACTGCCTGTACCACAATGCTCCTGCTCCTGACCTCACCGCTGCCTGTGCCCTTGGAATCGCGTGCCTCACCTGGGCTGCCAGCACAGGCCCCTGGACATGGAGCATCTGGCATGTGCTTCGTTGACCCTTGCAGGCCCACCCTGACCGCACCAGGTCTTTATTCCTGGGACAGGGACTTCTGCTGCCCCAAACTGGATGGTGCTCCAGGATTGCTCATATGGAGGAAGCAGCCCTGGGAGAGAGGCACAGGGGGCCTCCCTTGACGACCCAGGTGGGGGCGTGGCCAGCCTTGCCCACAGGCTGATGCCGCGAGCCAGGGTGTCCCTGGCCTCGGCGCAGGAGCTTGGGGAACGGCAAAGAATAAGGAGTGAGGTGTCGATGGCCCCAGAGTCAAGCGATCTCTTGGTCTGTATGCTGTTGAAACACTTAGGTGGAAAGTGAACCGTCACTTCAGTCCAGATGTTTTCTATGTTTCCACCACGGCGAGGTATTTGGAAACAGCAAATATGTAGGGCTGTCACAGCGTCTCTTCAAAGACTAAAGCATGGAAGCCAATCAAGGCTTCCTTTCTGAGGCTTTGTGAAGACAGGGGAAGAGATAAACTTGGCAACATCTAAACCATGGCTCCTGTGGCTCCGTGAAAGAGCAGAGAAGAGCAAACTTTCCCGAGCCCTGTGGATGGAATGTTCAGGCTGCCCCAGATTCAAGTGCTGCAGTGGGGGCTCCCAGTGCAGGGGGGAGTGGACACCTTGGCAGGTGACTAGTGTCAGGGGACTCTGGATGCATGGGATAGAAGAGGATCTTCATGTGAGCATACCAGGGGACTTTAGCAGCCCAGGTGCTGGCCACTCCTGCCCAGCAGCCTGACTTCCGGCCCCGAGAACCTAAGGAGTGAATTCCCACCATGCACAAGTCTCCTAGTCCATGATACTTTGTTGGCCAGGGGCATTATGGTATAGAGACATGCAAATATGACCGTGGAATAAAGGAAGTCTCCAAACCACTGCCAGGTCATACCATCAATCTAAAGACAGAATCGTTAAGCAAAATTCCAGTGTCTGATAGCCATTCCAGCATCAAAAATGCAAAATATTTTATAACAAGTTCCTAGTACATATAAATAGTTCTGTACCAATCTTTTAGGTATTTTGTGGTTTATTAAATAAAGCCTACTGCAATAATCCTTGGGGGGATTCGTCAATAAAATATACAAGAAAAAATTTTTTGAAAAATTAGAATCTTTGGATCTTGTTTGCTCCAACTTTGAAATACTTTCTTGGGTGATAGATTTAGAATAAGGTCCTCTCTCACCCTTCCCATATCATTCCCTGTCTGAGCTCCATGCTTCCTACAAGGTGGGTATTTTGAAGGGAAAGATGGGCTACCCAGGAGAGGGTTTCCCTTCTGCTGAGGCTGTCAGAGGAGCCTCACTCATCCTGTGACAGGCATCTGCCAGCAGAGCTGGAACCAGAAGACAAAACACACTGGGAAGCTCAGGGCCACGGTCAGTGATTGGAGCCAAGGAAGTGACCTGTGTGACCTGAAGATTCTCCATGCAAAATGATTCCTATGAGGAGAAACCCAGGTGTTTCAGCAATGGGAAGAGATCTGGGCTCAAATTCAGGGACCAAAGGGATCCTATGATGCTCCTGGGATGCCCGAGAAGCAGCACCCCTCTGGGGATCCGCAGGGACCTGGCCTCTCCAGGACACCCACAGGGAGGAGCTAGCGCAGAGCCTTGGGAAGTGCCACCCTCTGTATTCCCTTTTCCACAAGGAAGGGGGACACTAGGAAAGGACATCTCTCCCCTCCATGCCTGGGGACTGCCCCTGAAGCGCAAAGCCCAGCCCTCATAGAGTTCACCACACGCAGTGTGGGTTTGTCTGGGGTTCACGTGCAGTAGGAGGGTGATGAGCACCTCACAGCCACGCCACCTCTCAGCAGATGAGGCTGCCCACTCGGAGAAGTGTCAGTGGTGAGCATGACACGAAATCAGGAAGAGGGGCAGGAGAGAAAGCTGAGCAAAGGAAGGACCTGCGGCTGCTTCAGGCGTGCTTTGCTGTTCTGGATGGGACTGGAACATGAACGGGGGGTGGGGCCTCTCTGATTCCCAGGGTCTGCACTCTGTGCATTGAAAGAACACCAAGGCCCAGTATGAGGCATGAGATGGGCAGACAGGGAGGACCAGGCCCTGCGACCAGGCAGGTGAGACACGGGCATTCAGACTGGGCTTCCTGGGCGTCGGAGCCCAAGGACGTCTTACCAGGAGCCCAGCAGGTCCCTGCTGTCCTTCAGACAGGAACAGAGCATCACTTGAAACGCAAGAGGAGACAACGTCAGGTCCTTGGTGCACAAGCTGAGGAAGGGCGGTGGTCTGGGCTCTCTCTGGTCAGCGAAGAGCGAAGCCGCCTGGGGCTCCTGGTGTCACCAGGACACTGGAGGGGGTGATCCCCAGTTCCTCCCACCACTGGGGTCCTGGAGAAAATCAACACGCTCTGGGTTGAGCATATCTCAGAGCAGGGCCATAAAATATGTGCAGCGCGTACCGATCGGTTACACATTAGCAAGTGACAAGTGCCCATCAAATAAAGGTGTCTTCCCTCAGCACAACGGGAGAGCGGAGCGAGGAGCCAGGCGCAGAGCCGGCTCGTTTTGTTCCCTGTATGTACAAACATGAATAATTTGACATGATGTTTAGACAGTTTCTCCCTAACTTAAGTCCTTTAATTAAAATGAAAGGAAGGAAATATGCTTTAAATATGAATGCGAGAGGTGTGGGCTGACAGTCCCGGCCTTCCTACCTTTCTCTCTCTGTTGTTCACGGGCACAATAAGATCTCGTCTCCTCCGCCGGCTTCTCACAATGTTTACGGTTGTTTTCGGTAACACATAAACCACGCTGAATGCGATATTCCCCTTATTGCATGTCAGGGGCGCGTAGGGAGCCGCAGCCTGGCCCTGGATCTGCTATTTACTTTCGAGGAAAGTCAGTCAGTGTACTTCCCGTCCCTCGCCAGGCAATATTGTGGGCTGCAAGGTAAATGCCAGCTTGCCAGCAGGTGCCAGGCGGCGCCCCCGCTCAGCGCCGAGCGAGCGAGCCCGGTGAAGTCTAGGCTGAGAAATGGGCCCGGATATTGGCCCTCATAAATGACGTGATTATTAAAACGCCGCACAACCCAACCCGTGTGATTCTGTCCTACCTTTCGAGGGCTCCCTCGCCGCCTGGTCTTCTTTGCCTCTGTTTTCTGTGCGTTTAACTTGTAAAATGCTAAACGAGTTTTGATATTTACCTGTTTATGATTAAATTGCAAAATGATCTGCTTCGTTCTGTTCTAAATTAAGGTCTGCATTAAATGTCATAGCATTTATCTTTCATAAAATGAGACAGCAAGGACACTAATTTCCTAGGTATTCAATCACTGCCCTGGGCCACGGGAGAGACAGCCGGAGGCAGCCGGCCCACAGTTCACAGCTCGCTGACAGCGCTGCGATGGAATCATAAAAGTCAATTAATCATTAAAAGCTGTTACAAGCACATATCGAACCAGTCTGGCACAAAATGTTAATCAGTCCAATATCAATATAATAAATTCCTGCAAATTGGAGCAATCGATACGTTTAGGGCCTAATGAATCAATTTGAGGGCACCAGGCCGCTCCTCCGGGTCCCCGTGACAAGGCAGCCAGCGAGCACTGCCTCTCCAGGCGCGCTGCCAACAGAGGTCACCTATCCTAACAGGCTGCTCACTTCATCCGCAGTTACCACGGTGACAGCATGTCACTGCTGCCCTAGTGTCCTTCGAGGTGAGGTGGAAGCCAATGCATCATTGCTCTTGATGGATTTGTCAATAATACTTGGAGGGGTGGTGCTCGTGTAACCCCACGGCTCCCCAGTCCTGGAGCACTTGGGTGTGATTTAATTGTAGGAAGAGACGTGTGCGTCTGCATATATGCAGGGGCTAAGCAGTGGGCGCGGGCAGAGGGAGCTGGCACTCGGGCTGCATTTAGAAACCTTGGGAAAACCGCCCGGAAAGCAGCAGGCGGCCCTGCGATGGCCAGGTTGGTGTGAGTTTAACCCAGGCACCGTGCAAGGAAGAAATAACCCAGAGCTGCTCAGGTTAACAATTTATTAGCTACAACATTTTAATACATTACTCATCAGTGGAAATGGATTGTGTATTAATAACTCCAAGGCTTAGAGTCCCAGAAGCAGTTCTAGATACCTGCTTGCAGGCTGGAGATGCTCAGTGAGAAAGGCCAGGAGGAGACTGCGGGGCCTCACACACACACACACACACACACACACGCACACGTGTGTGTGTAATACATGCACATTCATGTGCAATATATGCACAAACTGCAACACATGCATACACACTTAAGCATACAAAGGCAATACATGCACACGTGTGTAATATGTGCACATGCCTTCAATAAATGCATACACACATAGGCACACAGCTGCAATACATACACGTATGAGCATATATGCACATACATTACATGTGTGTGCATATGAGTGATACACATGTAACACATACACGTACATACACCTGCAACTTCTTCCCCACACAGCCACTATTCTGAAAACTGGACTCACATGGTACCCATAAAAATGGGTTTTGAAACTGGCCTCTCCATCATCTGTTTGAAAAACCAGTATTTTCATGCCTCTACACATCTCATCTTCTGTTACGCCTCTTAAAACTGACCAGCCACAGGAGCGAGGAGCAGTTCTGGCCTTGTGGAGTGGAATGAAACCTCTTTAGAGATGAAAGGATCTCAGCTACTGGGACTCTGGAGAAATCACCATGTTCCAGAGCCTTCACTGTCATTTAACATAAAACATAAAGGTTAACACTGAATAAAATAATACCCTGGCTGATTATTCTAATAGTCCTGAAGTACAATTTTTCCCCTGGATTGCTCCTGTGTAGCGCACAGCCCTGCACACCGCTGGGCTGCGGAGGCTCCTCTGCTGTGCCTGCAGGTTGGCTCTGCCTGGCTCTGTCCCGCAACTTGGGTCTCCCTTGCAGCGTTTATTTCCTTCTAGAAAATCATGGAAGCGACGCCAATCCAAAGAAATGTTAATTTCTACTAGATAGTTATTGTAAAAGATTTTTTTCCCTACCAGAAAAAAAGAAAGAGAGGGAATCATTCTTTTCTAATAGTGGTCTGAATTATAGGAAACATCAAAATAAATTACAAATTCCCCGCTAAAGAAATAACTATTCAACACATTGAGACAGGGCGATGTTAAGGGTGTGCAGACAAAGGTAATGCGATGCCTTTGCTTAATTGCCCTGACACCGCGCTCAGCTCTTGCAGCTACACTCGGAGAGCTCCAAATCTCTCATTGTTATTAATTGTATTCCTTTTAGAATGTAATGTCATATCGCTGCAGGCTGAGCTAATGAAACATACCCATATTACCAAAATAGGCATATTTCTTTTTGTTCAACCCATTCTATCAAAACTGTCTACTAAAGACATTGTGTTAAGGATCTTTTCATAGAGTCATATAAAGAACATCTCAACTACTTCAACATTTCTATTACCCGATTACTAAAATGCCCAAGAGGACTAAACAATATAGTGTGAATCCAGTTATCCTATAAGACTTCAGAAATATTGCTAATTCCTGCCTCTGATTTATGTTAATATTAATGCTAGATTACACGCTATAGCGCCCGGACCTCGCCTGCATACCAATTCTCACAAAGGCGGGAGCTCCACACACTGCGGCTCTATGCCTATATGATAATGAGAATCTGAATTATTTATCTCTGTTTATTCTACAGGAGTTCGCCCGACCCCAGTCCCATTTCTTTCCCTCCTGCACATCAATGCATGCAGACATGACTTCAGAGCCGCTGTGCAGTTTATCGCTTCTGTTCTTTTTCAGTGCAGCAGATAAAAACGTTACACCACTCAGAGAATTCATTTAGGCGTGTATTTGAGGTAAACTCTCTAATTAAGTCAACTTTAACACAGACACGCAAATGGCACCATGCATGTGTGTCTGGCGCCCAAACATCCTCTGACGAGCCTGGAGGAAGCCAGGCAGCAGCAGGCCGAGGAGCTGGTGAATACATTCAGCCTCTCCTTCCTGTAACCTTTCTGGAGGGAGCAGGCTTGTGTGAGGGAGGGTGGGGGGATCCCGGTCTCAGGCTTGTGCCTGGATCAGGCACATCCGGCAGACGTGGGTGGGTGTGCTGGGCCTGCTGTGGCGGTCGGCAGGGGCTGGCAAGGGTGGGACCAGTGTTTCCGGGTGCGCCTTCCTCAGAGGAGCCTGAAGGTCGCACAGGTGGAAAGTCGGAGGGGCCTCCAGCCTCGGAGCTCCAACACGGCCTTGGCCATCTGCGGTGGGACCTGAAGCATTTGCAGAGCTCCGTGAAGCTGGCGCTCTCATCTGAGGCGAGAGGCAAAGTATTAGCAGTAGGAGCTGTCGGGGTGTTAGGCAGCCTGAAGTGACTCATAGAAAGGATACGGGTGTCCCAGGGCTCGAGATCCTAGAGGCAGCCCCAAGAACACCGCTGGGCCAGGCATTGCTGACTCCGGTCCCCTCCTCTCTGGAGCAGCCAATCCATGCCATTGCCAGGACCACCCCTAAGCTTGAGGAGCACCCCTAAACCCTGGAAAGTCTAAATTCACACACAGCAGCCCTCCTTACCCTACTCAGGGCCTGCTCCTTAGACCCAGTCTGAAGTGCAGGTGCCAAACTCAGTGTTTCTCTCCTTTTCCTGCATATACATATACAAATTAAATATGTAACTTTTAATTTGAAAATTAGACACAGAGATTAACCCAATAATTAACAAAATATCATTACAAATAAAAAGTTATAACAAAACACTACAGTGAAACAATGTGGATGTGTTCACCCCACATCCTGTGGTGTCATGGAGTAACATAGGCAATACTGTGTCGCCAAGGCTGCCGTGTGGGGTGAACTTGATCACAGACACTGTCATGTGGTGACAGTAATCTGACAACTCTCATGGCTCCCGAGTGACTGCTGGGCAAGTAACCTATACAGTGTGGATACCCTGGACAAAGGCATGGGTGGAGGGCCAGGCAGAAATGGCTACTGTGGTGTGAGATGTCGCCCTTCTCAGTTGGGTGCACCGTTTAAAACTTATAGATCATTTAGTTACGGAGTTCGCTATTTAATGTGTGGGGGCCATAATATATCAAGACCATAACTAAGTGGAGGCTACTGTACAAAAGCTGGCCCCCAAATCACGTGATGATTATTAATGAGCTTGGGAGGCAGGCAACAATGTAGGGGCATTAATCTAGTTAATAACAAATAGCCTATGAAAAGCAATTATCAAGTAAAAGCATGGAAGTGCTGGGCTACCGGGACGGAGGCTAGAATCGCCCAGGACACAGTAACGCTTTTATTCTTTTATAGTGTTCCGTACCCACGTTGTGGTGTGTTGTATAAAATCCCAGGCACACCTCCCCGCCCGCACCTGCGCACAACCATCCTGAGCGCGCCTCGTGGAGAGGTGAACTCACAGGAGCACAGCAGCGTCGTCAGCTCCTGACTCTCCTTGGAGCGGACAGGTTGGAGCCTGCAGGCTGGAATTCAAGAAGGGATGTGGAGGGGGCGGGGCGCCAGGTGGTGGGCGGTGCCGGCAGAGCAACGTGGGGAGGAGACTGGGTTCTCACTTCTGACCAATCCTCGGGTGAGTTCCCTGCGGAGATGGGACCAGGGCTAAGCAGCTAGGAAACACCGGGGAAGAGTGGAGGACTCCCAGCAGCCCTGACACCTAGGATCAGTCCTGGGACACCTAGCCAGTACAGGCAGCCACCCGCATGGTGACCAGGCCAGAGGGGACCAGCTGGAACTGGACATATGTGTGTGGGCCATGGCCCTCGGGCTGGCTGACCCCTCGTGGCCACACTCCGGGAGCACAACCTCCACCTGTGCCGCAGCGGCTGACCTGTACCGTACCTGCCTTTCCTTTACAATTGCATTCTAAGCCAGGCGCAGTGGCACAGGCCTGTAATCCCAGCACTCCTCCAGGAGGCTGAGGCAGGAAGACTGGATAACTTAGTGAGTGAAACACTGTCTCAAAATATCTTTTTTATTTATTTATTTTGTGGAACCGAGGCTCAAACTCACAACCTTGCACTTGCCAGGCAGGCACCTGTGTCATGGAGCTATCTCCCCAGCCCCTCAAAACATCTTTTAAATTGAGCTGGGGATATAGCCCAGGGGCTTAAGTGCCTGCCTTGCAAGTGCAAGGTCCCAAGTTCAACCCCCGGTAGCATAAAAATAAATAAATAAATAAATAAATTAATTAATCAATTCAAATAAAAATTGAGAAGAGCTAAGAATGAAGTGCTGTGTAAAAACTCTGGGTTTAATTTTCAATGCCCGAAAGAATTAAGGAAGGGGGGAAAGAAGGAAGGAGGGAAGGAAGGAGTGAGAACGGGAGAGAAGAAGAGAGAGAGGAAGAAAGAAAGAAAGAAAGAGAAAAAAAAAACACATTCTGTTATTGGAGCAATCCCTGCAGCTTGTAAAATAGAGCAGGCCAATATGCGCCAAAAAGGCGCCTCTTAATCGTCAAGGTTAAGGCTCAGAGAGCTGTTTGCGGAGCGCCGTCCGACGCTGTGTGTACCAGCAGGACCACAGAAGAGCTCGGCCTAAACAGTGCTCCCTCACCTCCTGGTCCTCGTGTGCCTGTCGGCCTTCTGGGGCAGCTGTCACCAAACAGGCTGTGTGGCTCAAATGCCCAGTGTAGTCACTCCATGTTTGGTGGACCAGAAGTCCCAAGTCCAGGTACTGACCAGGCCATGCTCTGAGGTGTCTAAGGATGATCCCGTTCCCGATGGCTCCTTACTTCCAAAGGCCTCCAGCCGTCTTGGCATGCCTCAGCTAGGAGCCTCGCTTCTCTCCCCTGCCTCCCCTCCCTTCTATCCCTCTTCTCTCCTCTGTTCTCTGGGTCTAGATTTCTCTCTTCCTGCAAGGGCACCCACTGCTGAGTTTGGCCCGCCCCAGCCCAGTGTGACTGAATCTCCACCCCAGAACGTCTGCGAAGACCCTGCTTCCAAACATGGTCACGTTCTTGGGCTTGGGGCTAGGACACGAGCACATCTTCAGGGGGGACACAGTCCAACTGCTCAACTATTTGGCTGGCCGTGGCCTTGGGAAGCCATAAACACGCAGATGAGACTTAAACCCTCAGAATGTGACAAGCGTGATTATAGTCTAATTTTGAGGGGTTCTTTCCCCCCGTTTGCCTGTTTCTTGGCATGCAAACTCTTTTCTATATTTATGTAGTTCAAGCTGGCAATCATTTCTGACACGCTTTCTAATTTTCTGTCTTATGCATAAAAAGGTCTTATTCCAAGATGATAAGATTATTCATTTTGTCCCTTTAAGTCACTGACCTGTTTGAATTTGTTTTAGTCAGGAGTAGGTTAGTGACGCAGGTTTTACATTTTGAAAGGGCTGCCAAACTAGCTCAGCAATGTGTCGTGCAACACAACTTGAGCACGCGGGATGCTGCCTGCGTGATCCTGAACCAGTCGATGTCAGAGCCGCTGCCGGCGAGGTTGCCGCACTGCGCATGTGCGTGTCTGCCCCTAATTCCTATTCCGACATTCGACTTTGCCCGCTTTCATTTTACATTTTAGCATTGGATACAGGCTGCTCTCAGTTATTCCTCTTTAAGAAACAAAATCCAGAATCATTCTCACCAATCCCAAATAAACGTTTATTTTTCCAGATGAGCTTGCCATCACTTTTATGTTACAAATAAAGTTCTTTTGCGATCCCCTTGCAAGGGCTATACTTACTCCGTCAAAGCAAAGTCATTTCTGTTATGCAAATTTTTTTTTTCTTTTTCTTCAAATCCCCCAGTGGATTTTTAGTGTTCTTCGCCTAGGCCTAGACGCTTGTGCCTGGTTTCTGCTTGGCCATCTCTTGGGAATAGAACCTTTGAGGTGCACCCTGGTTTCCTCCCCATCCATCTGCAGGCAAGTCCCTCTGCTGTTCCCGGCTGATGTGCCTGTCAGGGCTGCACTGGGTCTCAGGCCACGCTGCGGGCACCATCCGCACCCCAGGTCTGTGGCGTCCACTTTCCCAGGACTAACCTGCCCTCTGTTCTCCCGGACATCACACGGCTGCCCACCCTGCAGACCACACTGAGACCGGGTCTCCAGGCGCCTCCTGACCCTCCTGACGCCAGCCGCTTTCCACCTTGCCTCCCGGAGAGGCTTCTGGCCACCCAGGTGCCTCAAGGCCCCGCCACCTGCCGCCACCACCACTCCAGTCCACGTTTCTGCAAGGTTCTGTCCACATACGCACTTGCTGAGGGGTGGTCTCTCCTCTCTGATCCCAAAGTAGCTTCCCGGAAACGGTAGTCACATCCAGGCCCATGCTGTGCCACAGAAAGAGCCTCTCAAAAGATTTGCCAATGGGCTGGTGAGATAGCTCAGAGGTCTAAAGCGCCTGCTTAGGAAAACTTAGGCAACTGCAGGGACAGCAGTTCGATTCCCGGCACCACATGCTGCACCAGCCCCACCCCCAGGGCAGGCTGACCCAGCCATAACATGAATGAGGGGATAAATAAATAAATAATCTTTTAAAAAAAGATCTGCCAAGCACCTGCCTGCCAAACGCAAAGCCCTGAGTTCAGTTCCTGGTACCAGAAAAAACACAAAGATTTGCCGAGTAAATCTTTTCCTCTTTCTTACATTTGTGTGATAAAAAGTATTATTATCATTGCCATTATTAATTTAGGTAATTAGCCACCTAGTTCTTTGCTTTTAATTGAGCTTTTAACTCACTTTTGTAGGGTTTTCTTGGTCTCTGATCAAGCCCCACCGTCTCATCTCCTAAGAACTTTGCCTCCCTCCTCTGTTTCCTGATGCAGTTTCTTTGACTCGGGCCTCGGAAACAATCTAAGCTAATGCAGGTGCTGGGAAGCGGGCCCTGACCTGCCGCTGACTGTCCTAGAAGCATCATCTTTAAGGTTTCACTATTATGTTATTGATACCGGAATGAGTGTGTGTGTGTGTGTGGTGTGTCTGTGTGTCTGTGTGTGTGTCTATGTGTGTGTGTGTGTGTGTGTGTGTACGCGCACGTGTGTATGTGCATGCGGGCATGTGCACTTGGAGGGCATATGGATCTAGACTTACTGCAGCAAGGTTTGTAAAGGTCAAGATTGGGTATTATGTTTATTAAGGCATTTTGGCAAATGATTGGTGATTAGTTCATGTTATGGTTTATGTCTAGTTGTCCCCCCAAAGCCTCATGCAATCACGGGGCAGGGAACTACTAGAGTTTGAGACATGAGTCATGATCCACTAGGATTATGTGTTACAATTGGTTCCTCCCTGGAGCATGACCTGGGCCTGCCTAGGATATGATTGGCTCCTCCCTACAGCGAGATCAAGGGCCCATCCTGGGGTATGATTGGTTGCACCCTAGGGCACAATGGGCCCACGTCAGAGTGACTGAGCACAAAGAGACTTTTTAAAGAGCTGTTACTCTCTGC
>PVKN010034380.1:0-11843 GCA_004027915.1 Capromys pilorides
TATATTAATTTACTGAAAAACAGAAATCTAGTACTTAAATCCAAAGCATCTAGTTGATAGTAGTTTTTGAAATACTTGTCTAAATCAGGTGCAGACTGAGTGCTGTATTCAGCTGTAACATGTCTACTGGCTTCTATTTACTACTCAGGAAATACAGTACATTTCCTTTACCTTGACAAACAATAATAGTCAACTTTGCTTATAATGTAAAATTCTCTATGGTAACAGCCAAAATGCATGAAATTTTCACAACAGTAATTTCACATTGCTTCATCCAGGTGAAAAGATTATTTCACCATCACTATGTTTCCATTACCATTATTGTTCTCATCAAGAGCATCTTCTAGAAAAATCTATGATCTCTACAGCACTATGGTGAGATGTGTCAGTCTGATGTATCTATGTTTTTCCTAGAATGTTGATATAATGGGTGGGATTTTAGAATATTCAGTATTACAGTGAATGTGTTTGTTTTCTATTATGGTAGCAAGACAACTAGCATAATGTTTTAGTTACTTTCTCATTGCTGAGATCAAATGTCCAATACCCACAAGCCAGAGGAAGAGAGCTTTTAGTTAGTTCACAGTTTGTAGAAGTTTCAATTCATAGTTAGTTGGCTGTCATCAGTGTAGCACAGAAGATGGGCAGGGCATAGAAGAAATGGCTCATGGTGCAAATGGCTCAGGTGGAAAAACAGCGATCTCCTAGAATATATATATATATATTCTCTGGGCCATGCCTACAGTGACCCACCTCTTCTCACCAGGCTTTACCTTCTAATATCACACCCAGTGATGGACATATCTGTGAGCAAATCCAGTATCACAGACCCGTGATCCACTATCACCCATTTATGATCTAATAACCTCCACGAAGCCCCACCTATGACAGTGCAAGAACTTGGATGAACATCTAAGCCAAAATAGAAAATAAATCTATAAAAAAGAAGTATTGATTGTTTCTCATAGGTTGGGAAATTTTAGTCCATTTTCTATTGGTCCTGTTGCTTGCGGCCTACAGCAGGGTACCACGTCATGGCAGGAGCACATAGCGGAATCAACTTCATCTCTAAGGCTAGGAACAAAAGCGAAGACAACAGGGATGGTGCCCCAAGGACCCTTTCAAGGATATACTCCGAGGGCCCACCTTTCTTACACCAGGCCTCACTTTTTACAATTCTACCACTTCCCAGTTGTACCATGGGCTGAGACCAAGCCTTTAAAACTGTGCGCTCTGGGGAGACATTTAATTTTCAAACTATAGAGGTGAATAGTTCTTCTGATCATTGAGCATCTTTTTGAGCACAAATTAGATACCAGACACTACTTCAACCACTGAAGTAAAACTTTCAACATTCTAGATAGGGAGTAAAGCAATTGATAATAAACATAAGTAAAATATGGTGAATATTTGAACATATGCAGCAATATGAAAATAAACAAAAAGGAGCAATATGAATTTGAAGGACTAGCAGTTATGAAAGTGGAAATCACTAAAAAGTAATGTTCAGGAAAAGATGCACAGGAACTATGTGAGAATCCATACTACTATCTGGGTTAAGAATATTTCAAACAGAAGTAGAACAAAATCCTGAAGCCAGGACCATACCTGATATTTTCAAAGAACATAAAGTAAGTTACTATGGTGGAACAGAGTGAATTGATGGAGCTTAATAAGAGACAAAGTTAGAGAGATCTGCAAAAGCCCTATTGTATAGGGATAGGACCTTGGTTTTAAATGTCAAAAATAGGAAGCTACTGGAAGTTTCAAGCAAATAAAATGCTTTGTCTTAAACCACCTTGGCTGCTGGAGGACCACCAGGACCATGAGGAAGTCACATAGGATTTTATGACAATAATTTGGATGACACGAAATAGTGGCTTTGCCCAGACCAGGTACTAATGGTATAGACAGTGAAAAGTCATCAGATAAAGGATATATTTTGAGAGCAGAGACAGAGGGGTTATCTGATGAGGTTGAGATTAGTGTGGTAGACAAGTAGAGAAACACTTTGACTTTCTGTTGCGGGAAGGCTGGAATAATGAAGTTTCTGCAGGTGAATCAGCATCAGAAGTTGAGTTTGGCCCATGGAAACCTTGAGATATTTATTAGGCAGTCATATGGAGATATGATATAGGTGATGGGAAGTAGAAGTTAGAGTTCAGGTGAAAGGATTAGCTAGAAATAAGATTCTTGCAGTCTTCAAGGTTGGGATAACTATTGTGATCCTGAGAAATATCGAAAAGAACTAGCACAGTGACAAAAGTTTAGGTCGACAGCTGAGCACTACAGACTTCCACATGAAGCAGATAACAGGAGAAACCTGTAGTAGAAATAGTAATGGTTCAAGAGATTGCAGGGAAACTCACAGGGTCATCAAGAAGTGCTCTAAAGAAGAGTAATCAACTTTGCCAAATGTTGACAGCTCAAAAAAGAGGTAACTATATAAAAGTACAGAAATTCCTTATAGGAAAGCAAAAGTGGAACAGAATTATGGGGAAGAAGCTGGAGGAGTAGGTGGTTTGAGGATTTTACTTTTGAATATAGAAGCACCACCAATATAGATAAGACAGATTAGACAATGTGGGGAGCCACTCAGACTGCTTCAGAGCTTAGGGCCATCTAAGGACATTTAATGTGGCCCCACTTGTCTAGCACAGATGCATAGTGGGTTACAGTTATGTAATCATGACTCAGTTCAGGTAAACATGCATGTGCCGGTTATGGCACTATGGAAAAATGTCAACATGAGATAGCAATCTGTATGAGAATTATACAATAAAGACACAGGTGGCTCTCGCTCTGGCTCCCTACTCTGCTCCATGCTGCCCACTGTTGTTGCTAATGTCATGTGCATTCTTTAACCTTGGGATCTCAACTGCAAAAATCTCCTTCAGGCCCTCTGAATGGGCCAAGAGATGACTTCCTGTTCTCTAAATTATGAATTTGAACATCTTTTGTTTTTATAAAATTTATTTTATTTTATTTTTGTATTTAAAAAAAATGTATTTAGTACATGGTGTACAGGGTTTCACTACACAGGTCTGGCTTGTAGTGATCCTTCCTGTTTTTCAGGTGCTGGGATTACAGGCTCACATCACCATGCCCAGTCTCTATCACCATCTTAGGGAACCCTGAGTGTGGGGCCAGCATGGCAAGCAGGGGATCATGCTTCCAGCCCTTGTGTCTGCTTAAGCAGGTGCTTTAATCTGCTGAGCCGTCTGATCAACCCTGAACATCTTTTCAAAGAGGCATGCTTGCATGAGTTCTCTATACTTTCTTCTTGCTACCTTTGTGAGATATTCTAGTTTGCAACTTCTGTAGGCATTTCTAGACCATTATGGATTTATTTTTTTGCTGTAGTGATGTTTGTAATTAACTTTGAAAGACATGTAACTTGTAAAGTATCTAAGAATGTAATTTGTAATTACACTCAGGTACTTTTTATTACTGCTACAAATATTTTTTTAAAAAGTTATTTCTTGAAAAATTTCACTGAATGTCCTATAACTCAGTGGTGTCCCAAATTTTCTGTTCAAGGAGATTATGAGGTTACAAAGGAAAGGAATTGATGACGTATAGTGTGCCTAAGGAGAGTCACCTCAAGAGAAAACATTCTCTCAGACTTTCACAGAGTACTAATTAGTCAAGCAATGTCTGTGACTCATCCAGATAGCTGACACTGACAAGAATTCTACAAAATACTATACTTGGTTTCAGGGTAAATTCTGAGGGGATTTGAATGACTTTGTCTGATACAAGAGTTACATTTTTTGTTATACAGGTTTTGTTTTAACTTGGTCTTAACCATCCAGCAGAAAAGTCTATCCACAAGGTATAAAAAGTAAAGCCAGATTAATATGCTGACCTGTAAAAGGCTCAAGTGAACAGCTTCTGACATTGCCAGTGATTTCAGTTACTCTTCTCTCCTTGCTGGGATAAATACTCAACACCCAAAATGAAGGAGGGAAAGGTTTATTTAGCTCACAGTTACTGGAGGTTTCAGTGCATACTCAGCTAGCTGCAAAGCAAACTGGCACATGGCAGAGAGCAGTAGTACATGGTGGCAGAAGAGCAACAACAGCAACAATAGCAACAGAGACAACTAACCAACCAGAAGAACAGAGAGTAAGTCTGTTTCTCTATCTCTTATAATACATTCAAGCTAAGGACCCAGTATGGGGAAGGTACACACACCCATAATCCCAGCAGTACTAAAATCCATAATCCCAGAAGTACTAAGAAACATAATCCCAGTGGATCATGGGTTAGTCTCAAACTCTAGAAGTCTCTGCCCCATGACTGCATGAGGCTTTGGGAGACAACTAGATACAAACCATAACACCAGTTCTGCTGATAACTCACTGCTATTATGGACTATTAGGCCCTATATACAGCTACTTTCTCTTACTTCAATGAGAAGAAAGATTTGTACTAAAAAGTGTTTAGACAAGATATCATGTCTGCATTTTCTACTCTGAACAACTACTATGAAGACAACAATATGCAATGTATTAATTGTTGTAACTGTCCTACTAACCTGTTTTGAAACTGTCTCAGTGTTCTTTCTCATTAAAATTAATTAAATCAAGAAATGAAAGAAAAAATTCAAAGCAAAAGATACTTATGGTGTGTGAATTAGACGCAGAAAAGAGAAAGACGAATTAATCACAAAGTACAACAAGAGATAATTTGCTAATGCTTGGCCCAACATTTTTCTGCTATTTGTATTTGTGTGTTTTCAATGAAATTTTCTTAAGAAAACTGGGTTAATACTCAAATAAGATTGCATGACTTACTTGTTGCACCAATAGTGCATAAAATAACTAATACTTCTCTAAAATAATTATATAAATATATACAGTCTATCATATGAATGGATGAAAACTCATCTAATTGATCACTTATTTGAAAATGTGTCTATTTTGAGTAATGTAACTATGAACATCCTCATGGCTCATGTTTACATGTATGTGTTTCTAAAAGGGGATGCGAATCAAAGTGCTACATAGCTGGTTTTTCAAAGTAGGGGGCTCAGCTTACAGCCAAGTAGCTGACTTCCTCATGAAAAATCTCTATTAAGTTCTGATGCCTTTTTACAGTATATTATTTCATTTAATCTTCATAAAAGAAATACACATTACATTTTTTTACTTTGAAAAATGAATAAATTTGGTGAGATCCTGTATGTAGATCCTTAGCTATGGGAAAGGAGACTTTCTTAATCCTTCTTTAGAGCTGGTAAATAAAAAGCACCAGATCTGAGTGGCAGTGAAAATTCATCTCAAGTTTTTCTCTGGCTGCCAAGCAGTTAGAGGCGTTCTTTTTTATTGTTTAGGCCATTAGCATCTGTATAGACTATTGTGTATTTTTGCTTGGGTTTTTAATTCAACTTCTCACACCTGTCAGTTGTCTAGGTGAGTTGATTACTTTGTCATTTCCACTTTTCTCAACATGGCATCAAATTTCCTTTCAACCAGTCTAGAAACACTTAAATTAATCTACGTCTCACACATTTCTGCACTGAAAACTCCATTGATTTCTCAAACTTTCTTTGTAGATTCTCTCTATAACTTTCATGTTATTGGTATCTATATTTTTAAATGTTTCACCTGGGGATCATTGTTAAAAACAGCAAAAAACAAACAAACAAACAAACAAAAAAACAAACAAACAAACAAAAAACTGTACCACAGACATTTCTAAAATACAAGACTTTTTCTCTCATGATCTCCACCTCTCTCTCTCTCTCTGTCTCTCTCGCTCTCGCTCTTGCTCTCTTTCTCTCTCAATTTAATATGATGTTCTTTAATATGCTCTAGGATTAAGAAAAAAATAACATCTTATGTTACTGGTAAGAAGGTTACTATTCTTTTGCATTTAATTTCAATTTTCAAGACCCGTAAAAGGATACTAAATTTATAGGTGGGGCCACTAAAATTACACGATCCTTATATTATTTAACAAAGAAAAAAGGTGTATGAAACTAACTCAACCAATGTTTTTCCTACTTTATACATACAGAGTTCTAACAATAATCTACTAGCAGATTATTTATGAAGGAAGTTCTGAATGGAAAAGAAGCCACAGACTTGCCTTGTATTATGTTTCCTGTAATGCTACTATTTTTAGCATAAGGTTGGCTAACACACAGAAGCAACACAAATGAGAAGTGCCAGTTTTTCGTGACTGCTTGTGTTTCGCAGAATGCCATTGCCTTCTGCATTCAGGACAAGTCCTAGTTGTAGCATTGTGGAGCCTCAGTTGACACTGATGCTTGCCTGGTCCTTTTTTTTTTTTTTTATTTTTTTTTATTTTACTATAGCTGAGCTCCTTTGCATTGGGAGCCCCAGAACCCTGTGCGGTTGGGCTTTACACACAGAGGTGCTGAGGAGTGGCAGACAGACACACTGTATCTGTCTCTTGCTCAGTTACATGCTGTCCTGTCCTGTCTGACTTTTAACCATAAACTTAAATAAAAAATTAATAAGAATATCCAAACTGTGAACATAGAGGGGGAAACCAAGGGACACTTCCAACACTAGGTTCTGTCTCCCTGCCTACGCCATATGTCTACATGTCAGGATAGATCCTAGCATTTCCAAATGACTTCTTGACCAATATTAAAATAAGTACTTGTCCAAAAATTGTTACTCACAGTGTTCCAGACATAGTGCTTCACACTTCATAGGTGTTACATCATTGAATCCTCAACTAGTCATATACAATGTGTTCTGTGATTGTCAATTTTTTATAGAATTTGAGCCTCACAAAAGTGAAGTTACTTATATAAGATCATATACATTTGGATAAGGTTACTTAAATGAGCAGAAATGGGAAAAAATATCCTAACGTAGGTGTAATGGTCAGGGTTTTACTTATAGGAACAGAGCAGATATAAGGAATGGATATTAACACAAAATATACAATCTATAAGGAATTATAAGATTGACTTACAATAGTCAGCCCTGTGGCTGAGTCAGATGAGGAAGCATGCAGAGGGTGTCCACATGTTCTGGACTGAAGAATTCAGTCCCAAGGTCTGAAACTCACTGCAGTGCTCAGTGTAAGTCTCTATCCATAAAGATGATGGGTCTGCAATGGAAGACTGAAGTGTCTGTGATGGCCGCTGAAGAGTTTGCGATGGAAGGTGAAAGATCCAAGTTGGAGACTAAAATGTCTGCGCTGCAAGCCAGACAATGAAGTCCAGGCCGAACGCAAAGACTGAAGCTCCTCGGAGGAAGTGAAGTCTTGACGCCTTCCTCGACCCCTTTATAAAGTTGTGCTCAGTCACTCTGAGGTGGGCCCATTGTTCCCTAGAGCCAATCATGTCCTAGAAAGGCCCTGGTCATGCTCTAGGGAGAAACCAACTATACCCCAGGGCGGGACCCCTACCAACAGGGAACCCGGCCGCTGAGTCATCCAGCCAAGTTGATACAATTTATCAACCACTACAGTAGGACTTCAAGATTTTGTTAGCAGATTGAACTGGCCAAAAAGGGACAAGAACCTGAATTTGTGTCCTGGCAGTTTATTGTTTCCTTTTAAAAATAACGAAGGGGGCTGAGGATGTAGCTCAGCTGCGTGGTGCCTGCCTGGCAAGCAAGAGGTCCTCAGTTCAATTCCCAATACCAAATGAATAAATAAAGGAGAGAATTTTAAGCCTCCATTTTAGAGCAGTAATGAAAATAACTTAAAATTGGAATTCACATGTCATGAAGCACACATGGTTTTGTCAAAGAGTTTCATGGCAACATCAAGTAACAGTTATAATTTTAAGTACACAATTCAAGTATTAATATCCACTATTAATGTCTTGGGGAAGCAAGATACTATGAATTGCTTAGGAAGAATGGAAAAAGAAAGGAGGACTGGTTAAGCTTTGGAAGACTCTCCCCAGCTTGCCATTCATTCCTGCTTATTTGGACACACGATGAAGTGAGTCCCAGCCAGATCTACCCTCACTCTCTCTATGCACCGCGATGGAAACATTCACTTCCCAGAAGTCTAAGTCTCCATGAACAGTTGCTTCAGAGTCAAGCTTTGAACTATAGAGTTCTTGTCATCTAAAGTCCTGCAGCTGTAGCTATTTCTATTGCTGAACAAATGCTGTAACAAGAAGAGTACAGCTTTCTTCCAAAGCCTGTCTTGCCAAATATATCTGGAAGAGCTGCCTGGGAATAGCTTCTTGGTCTGCACACAGAAGGTATGGGAGTCAGTTCAATTCTTACATTTTTACAAAGAAAATAAAAACTTCTATGCTGAATGCCTTCTCAATAGGCCTTCTTGCACCTTGAAAAATGTATCATTCTCCCAGAGCTTCACAGACCCCTCTATTCAAGCATTTCTATCAGCATCAGGAAGTTAACACTGTCACTGGAGTTTCTTCTATTTTGTACTTTGATAATTTCAAGTTTATTTTGGTGATGATGGGGTGTGTCTGTGAATGGAAAATTTGGCTAAAAATTAATTTGGTGACTTTTTAAAATATTGATTTTTGACTCTTCCCCTCTTCCTCCCTCCTGCCCATAACTTAAACTTGTCCATATTGCCTGGTTTTCCTCACCATAAAGATCTCACAATGTCGAAGTCCATAATGAAATTCATAGTATTATCTGAAAGTTTTCCTAAGGATAGACTTAGAAGGTGGGTATGTTCTCAAATAGTTACCCATGAGTTACAGTTTTAATTTAAAGTACCACTATGTAAACCCCTAATGAGTAAACATGGGAGAAAACTATAACACAGGAATCCAATATTTTTGTTAGCAAATTGAACTGAACAAAAAGATAAGAGCTTAAAAGTTGATAGGCCAGGGGGAAGCAAGAAACCACAAGTAGACATATCCAAAGACAAATAAGTGACCCCCAGATTAATAAAGTAACAAAAACATGAGGTAGAGCCAGTGTGAGAAAGAGGCAAAGATAATATTCTCTTAAGTAAAAGTCAAATAAATATTTTTTGAGATCTGAGATGTGGCGAGGTACATACTCTTTTGACATTCACACCTTGCAGCCCTGGAATTGCATTCGCAGTCTATGAAACTAACAAATGGTTTTGAGTCTTTTTGTATTGGCATTAATGTATTGGGAATTAGTTAAGGAAAATGAAAACACAAAGGAACTACTGTAAAAAAATGTTTTTTTATTTGGATTCAGTCATCACCAGTTTTGCCAAATCCCTGAAGGTTTCCATTGTGTTTCAGAGTAGGGATAAATCAAAATATAGGAGTGGATGCCAAATTATTTTAAATTGAATATTTTCCAAGTTTTTTTCCATATGATGTCAGTAGTTCTTTAAAATTAATGAATGATTTTGACATGTCCTGCTTTTCTTTGTTTATGAAATATATAAATTTCTGGTGCTACCCTAGTTTTTTAGTCATCATGCCAAAGGACCTAATTTTATTTGTGAATATGCTCAAACTGCAAAGAATGGAAAAGAACAAACATTGGTGTGACAGAGTGATTTAGATGCGTGGATGCTGGACAGTAGACACTCTTGCTCTGCGGTCTGTTTGATCAATTGGCTTGTCTAATCCATTTGATTACGGATGGTTGGCCTGACATGACTTCAGATTACTTTAATAGGGATTAAAGTGGCATGAAGTGTATAATGCTATGCATTTGTGAGTAAAGATATGTTTAAAAATTCATGTATCTTTGTGGGGTGGGGAAGATTAGTTCAATCTCCTACTCTGTTTACAAACAGATTCTAGCTGTAGCCAAATGTTGTGGAGTTGATGAAAAGCAACTCCCTGCTGCTGCTTAAGCCCTCAAGGTCTTTTGATTTCCTCCCAAATAAAGCAGGCCTTTGGCATTCAGCTCACTTAGCTGGCAACATATCTGCATAATGTCTGCAGAATTCAGAATGGCCAGGAGGGACAGGTCAAAGGCAGCCAAATTATGATATCACACCCATAAAACCTCATCAATGGTGACATACAGAAAACACTTAGTGAATTGCTTTCATTAATTTAGCCTTATTACAAAATTCTAGGCAATGTCTTCATTCCTTGGCAGATTTCAGATTCTACTCTTGTCCCTTCCTTCCTTCATTGTTTTCTCTCAAAAAGAATAGGCTACCATGGGCACCAATTGACAGTAACTGAAGAAATGTGGCATGGAGTGGCCTAGGAAGCTCAGACTGTCTGGAAGGAATGTCTTAAACAAGTGGTCTGTTTGCATTTGGAAATCAAAGATGTCCCCGAATCTCTTGGTACAAGGCAAGATGAGAAGTAATTCTGCAGTGATGTAGGAGGAACCTCACCATAGATAATTTTGCCTCTTTCTCTGAGAACAAGGGATGGGGCTCTGAGATGCCAGCTGACTGATCCTTGGCTAGACTCTGTATTGCAGTGATGAGATTCTTTTAGAGAGAGGAGAGCGGGTTGGAGTATCAGGCTGTCAGGGTAGACTCAGCATCAGGGAAAGGGTAGAAGATGCACTTGAAAGGCTGCCCAGTTTTTCTTTGGGTCACACATGTTGCCAAGGCTGAAAATCTGGCTAGTCTACAAAAACGACATCAGGAGGAACTGAGGGAAGTGAAAAGAACTGATGGAAGCATTTCCCAGTAACTGTCTGACCCTGTTGACAGTGTAGAATGTCACCCATATGGGGCAGATACTCAGAAATCTCTTCAGCTGTCCTGTCTGGGGATCTGGAGCTGGGCCTGGGAATCTTGACCAGAAGGTCTCACTCAGGGAGCAGAATTTATAAGCTGCTTAGTGCCAAGTGGCAGCGAACTTTTGCATAGAGGCCAACAGGAAGAGGGGACTGGGAGAAAGTAGAGAGCAAGAATGACAGAAGTAAGACAAAGTAAAATCAAGATTTATCAAGGCACGATTAAGGTAGAAATGAATGGACAAAACTTTTAAAGATAAGCAAAGAGTGAAAGATTTGTACTCATTCATGAGCGATTTTTAAAATCATAGAGATGATTATATAGCACAAATAAATCTTCACTCTTTTCTACTCTTTTTCATTCTTACTGTACTAACTTTTACTTTCCACATTATACTCTTAACTTTTAAAAGTTCAAATTCTCAAATAATTCATCATAGGAACTAATTGAACTATGGAACATTTTAGCTAGTTGAATAGGTATTGTTTTATGGTTAACCTTGCCAGTAAACTGTATTCCTGAGAATTTGCATTTGGAATGAGGATGTCGGGTAGAGCTGTCAGTGACAGGCTTTGATACATGCTATGGAACCTCAAACTCCAAAAGGCATGTGAGAGGGTACATAGCTAAGAGAAGTACCCTAGTTTAGATGTGATCCACTCCAGTTAAAGTAGAGAAAACTGAAGACCCCCAAACAGTATTGACCCATGTACCATGCATTTCTAAAATCAACAGACTTATCTAAGTGGTCTTATTGTTTTAACTCAGAGTATATTGCTTTAGCTCTTAGATAGCTATCATTTTTTTCTCCCAAAGGAAAAAACATCAGATGAATTAAAAAGAGTTACTATTATAGTTGTATTTATTCTTATCAGGTTAAGTTCTTCAGTGATGGCTTTCAACAAGAATAGACAAAGTGGACGTGAAATATTGTACTATTTAGAACAGACAATATACAAATTAGTGAATAAGGTATTCTCTGAGATATTCTGGAGGAATAAATTTATTAAAAGGTTATCATCCTACTAGCCCCAATCTTCTAAGCACAACTTGCCTGACTTTGGAAATACAGACGTATTCATTTTTTTCAGATATATGCCATAAAGTTAAATTTATTAACAGAGGATATAAGAAGGAATAGATGGCCATGTTGTATATATAGTATTTACTTTGGTGAGTGGGAGAGGTAAAATATATGTAACTCTATTAAGTTATGTATA
>PVKN010034381.1:0-11783 GCA_004027915.1 Capromys pilorides
TTCACCACTCTCAATCACAAATGTCTATTCAAGTACATCAGCAAGGAGGCATTAGTTACTTCCCTCTGCAGTGTTTATAAAACATGAAGTCCTGACTGGTTATTTCCTTGAAACCTGCCATGGCACTTTGATACTTTTGGTTATAGCTATAGTAATCTCTGAAGCAAAAGTACTTGGTGTCTTATTTTAATTTGTGATAAATGGAACCCTTCCCCATCCAGTTGATACATTATCACACTCAGGGTAAACAGAAAGCCTCATAAATTATCTTTAAACTAAGAATACCTTGAATGTTCAACAAAATTGTGATATAAGTAACTAGCAATCTTTTCCGTTGCTTAAGGATAGCTGAATTTTGCTCCACCTCGTACTGTTCAGTATTAAGTTTAAGCACAATTTTCTCCCTGAACTCTGATATCTATCCAGGACTTACATGCAAGAAAGCAAAAAAACAGATGACCTTGGAAATACAACTTTAAGTGCACAAAATAACACCTTGTTTAAAAATACACAGCGGGCCAAGTGAACGTTGTTTTGCATAGTCCCTTTCAAAGAAAGGTTGCTGTAAAAGTCTATCAGTGACGATTTTCCCTCATTCTGAGACGATGTGACAGTTGAGTAATCATGCAGCCTGCTCTAAAAATGTATGCATTTCTAGTTAATTTAGGCAGTTTATTTTAATAGCACTCACCTCCTTTTGATTATAGCAGGTGTTTTGAGGATAAATTTGCTGAAAATTGTATTTTGTTTAAACAACAGCAACATGTACATTTATGGCCCTGCTATATTAAAAAGCATTTATTGTCTCCCAGCAATAGATACAATTACAAACATTTGTGACAGTAATTGGCTCTGTTATTTCCGCATGGAGCCTCATGGAGACCCACTTACTGCCACCTGTATTTACATTTGTTACTGGTAATTGTAACAGCTGATTTTTTTTAAATTTAGTGCTTTATATTTTTCTTTAAATTACATTAATATTTCTTAACAGAAGCTCTACTTACCAGAAAATCCCTCAGTATTAGAAATGTAGCTTCTCCATTATTCAAATACCAGGTAAAATCCCATTTTAATAACTTTTATATACACAAAATGTATGTCTCTATCCCACCCACAGAGTATTTTATACCTTTGACTCACAGACGCAAGAATCCTATTTCTGCATCTTATCTAACAACTACATAATAAATCTTAAAGAAATGCTCTTTATTTCAGAACTGCAACAAGCTTTAAATCCCTGCGGGTCACAAATATTTAGAAAAGCTAAATTTTAGTAACACCTTCTTACACTGCATCCAAATACTGTGAAGGCAGAAGTCAAAGCAGGTAAATTTCTGAACTATTGCTTTGGAATGAGAGAACTACCCTCTATTGCTTTATGACACAGATTTTTCTACTCAATAAAAAGAGAAAAGCTACTCTTGTAACTTTCTGCAGGATTTGGCTCCCGGTTCAAAGAGACTTGAGATCTAATGCAGCAATGCTGTGGTCCCCCAAGGTTCATTTAAATGGGATTCTTTCTGCCTGTTAAGGGAGGTCTCTCTCCTCCCCCATTAGGTTTTCACTCTCACAGTGACTGGAGAGCCCCAGGGCTCAAGACTACTGCAATAATTTTATCCTTAGCACAGTGACTCTTCCTAAAAGGTTTTGTTGTAAATTACCCAGGGCAACACCTGTATGGTTTATTTATGTTAAAACAAAATCCAATTGCTTGGAATCGAATTTAAAGTTTAAGGTTATTTTCAAAGCTGCACTCTGAAAAAGTCAAACCCTAAAGAATAAGAAAGGAGATAAAAAAAAAAGCAGTTCAATGAATCAAAGGTTTGAGATAATTAGAAACACATGCTGTAACACTTCCAAAGCCTTTAAAAAGTAATCTCTACATCTAAATTCCTTGTAATGAACATGAAGATTTACATAATTACTGGAGACATTTTAGCATGAAGGGGGTATCTACCCAACTATCTCTGAAGAAAAACCAAGCAAATATGTAACCATACTTTGAAAAAAAATCTATTTTAGTTATTTATTGTCTTAGTTACTTTTTCCATTGCTGATATAAAATACCCAATACATTTTCATTTGTAGAGACTTCAGTCCATGATGGGCTGGCTACTGCACAGGACGGCACAGCAGACAGGCATCGCAGAGGAGGAGCAGTTCGGGCTGGCAGAAGGTAGCAAAGCAAGAGGGGACCACCATGGTTGTGTCCATCCCTTATATCTTATCCAGGTACTTCAGGCAGATGGCACTCACACCCTCATCCTAGTGCTCTTGGGCCTGACACTGCACCATGAACCAATCTCAGAATTACAAACTCTAGATCCAGCTGCATCTGAAGAAGCCCCACCTATGTCTGTGTGAGGCTTTGGGGGACATCTAGACATAAGCCATAATAGCTATTAATCCAAATTTTAATCACAACATCCACAAGGCATTGAAGCATATTAGAACATCTGCTCCTGCACTAAATGCCTAATATTAAATCATTAAAATATACAATCTTTTAAGATAAACAGTACACTATCAAAGAAAAAGACCTGTTATGGCCTGATTTCATGCTTGCTGTTCTTCCTTAATTCTGGGAATAACAAATATTAATGTTTACTTGTTTTCTACTGTGATAAAAAACAACTAAGGAAATAATTCTGTTGATAAATTTTGTTTATAGCATTGATGGTGATAAGAAGCCACTTTCTTTCTGGTCATGAACAGGGATGAGAGACTGAATATACAAATGGACAGTAGATGATGATGTGAGTTCTTTCGTAGACCCAATCTGGGCTCACACCAGTAGCCACATTATAGCCTGTGTAACCAGGAGGCCCAGTGCTTGGAGTTTACTCAGTGATGGCCAGCTTCCTGGATTTTGCTGGGCACCTACTTCAAACTTAGGCTCAACATCCCCTTCCTACAGCAAGTTTCAAACAATCAGCTTTGGCTTATTCTCATTTGAACTGCCTCTATTTTTTTCAAGAAGGAAAGTTTACTTTCTATAGTACAAAGAAAACTCAAGAAAATTAAAAAAAAAACCACTTTTCCCCAGGAAATGGTATTATTTGTAGTCATTCAAAACTAATACACAAGATGAAAACCTACATTAGTTCCCATCTATTTGCCCATCAATAACGGACACATAGAACTACTTGTTAGCTCAGCATTAACTATCACTACATTGAACTAAGCAGCTGCCAACTGAGTCACTTAAACATATAAATATACATGTTAACAGAACTAAATTTTTTTCCATCATACTGGCAGCTGTCATAATAACTGTCATGAAGTACCTAGGAAGAGACCCTTCCACAAAAACCAAAACAAAAAATGCCAGCTACAGCCTATAGGCTGATCTGACTGTACACCCTCACAGCAACAAATCAGAGTATTTGTTTAGAGAATTCCTAAATCTAGTTTTCTACTGAATTGTCCATTTCTGCTTGCTGCCTTCCATGTTTTATGTTTCGATGAGACTTTTACCTTCCATAACCACTACTTTCTCTAAAATGATTCGTTGGTACAATTCTTTCCTGCTATTGGTCTGTGCTGTCAGCCTTTATGGTTCTTATGCTTGCCAGTGCTTTAGCCTCCAGCTGTGGTATAGCTCTGTCCTCGCAGTTCACCTTCATCCTAGGCCTCTTGTTCTGACTCTAACCTACTTATCCTGGCCTAGTCAGCTCTTCTCTCTGGCAGTCAGCTGGATACAAATGATAAACCTCAAGAACTATAGATAGCCATTAAAGTTACCATTTATATTTTTTAACAATGTATAGAAATGTTTACAAACTATTTCTTTTCTACTTTTTAAATTGGTTGTACAGATTAATGAGTTTCCTTTTGGCAGATTCCTCATTTATATAACATACTTTGATCAGGCATAATCTCGCTGTATAAACAAAAACACACGTTGGGTCAACATTTCCCAAGTGATTCTTCTGACATCATTCTAAGTGCTTTGGCTATGTTCGGTCATTTAGTCCTTTAAAAACTCACATGGGGAGGTATTTTAATAAATTCCATTTACAGGTGTTTTATAGAAGCAGGTATAAAGGGGCCTAGTAACTTGTTCACAGACTCCAGCATCTATTTACTGCTACAGCCATGTTTTATAGAAGCAACATAGGTCCAAAGTTTGGATTTTAACCATCTACTTCACTGTCTCTAACCATTAGGCAAAAGCCCGAGAAATCATCTCAAATATTGTTGTCTATCACTTAAGATGGTGAGGCAAATGCAAGTTCCCCACTGTCTCTGCGTTTTGGATTGCTCATTTATAATAAGAGGTACCAGCATTTCACAGGCAGTAGAAAGGATTAAGTAAGTTAATATACGTGAAATGCTAAGATCAGTGTTTACCACAATACTATTCTATTGTATATACATTTACTAGCGGAAGAAAACTGGAGAGATTTATCAAAGTGACAGTTCTATGTGAATCTAAGTACAACCCTATTAAAAACATAAGCTGATATTTATAAATGTTCCTTAAATGATAGAAGAGTTACTGAAGAAATTTTATAAATTCTTCCTGAATTTTGATATAGGTAAAAATATTAAAGGGGTATAACAGAATATAGTAATAATGTACCATGACAATATTTCACATCCACTAGGTATTACCTACATGTCAGGCACTACTGAAATCCCACAACCCTGAGAGGTAATTTAATTGTTTGCACCTAACAGATTAGGAAAAGGATGAACAGTGAGCTAAAAGAGCTCGCGCTAAGTCACACAGTAAGTATCTCAAGTAAGTATGAACTGGGACCAAAGGGAAGGATGTGAGACAGGCTCACCTTCCTGGCTCAACAAATTGGAGACTCAGAACAGACTGAATGGTAATCGCTGTCTCTAATTCACAGCTGACTGCTTGCCCCCTTCATCCAGGAAACACTGGCTCTATGTTGTTTTTATAATTAAAGGCAAAAATTGTATTTAAACTCAGACATAATGATGATTTGTAACTAGCCACAGGTCTAAACTTAATCTGAATATAATCACAGATATTATTTGCTGTAGTTTAGCTTTAAATTTATCAGAGCAGTGATATAGCACTACTGTTGTCTTAAACATAACAAAGAGGATAAAAACTGAGAAAAGAGCAAAAGAAATAAGAAAAAATACAGGGAAAATAGGACAACAAATATAAAATGTAGAATTACAGGATACTAACAATCCTGAAGTGATTTTTTGGTATCAACAGTGTGGATTTTAGTTCAAGTTTAGTTCTTTAGCCCCAAGGCTCACCCACTTGCATAAGCAAGATAACTCCTGGACTTCCTAGAGTGGCACGGACTTATGTTATGCTGACTCTTGGTAGAACTTTCCACTGCGACTCCGGACATATTATTTCAATTTGGGGCAGATCTGAGTTGGTCTCTGGGTATACAATTACCTTAGAAGTAATCAACGGGAGCATTCCTTATAACCAACACTACAAAGGGAATTACTAATGGAGTCCATTGAAATCAGCAAGTAACAAAGATTCTTTTATCTTCAGTTGTGCAGCATATTATTTGTATTTTTGGCAACATGTTTGCCTTTCTAATTTTATTTTGTTTAAGCTAATATTAAAATTAGTTTGCATTCTTTGCAATCTGGCAACAGAAGTGAATGGTATCAGACAACAGGGCTAAGCTAGTTTAGCAATAAAAACTTGATGGCAACGTTATGGGGAATAAACAAAAAGAAACACTGATATATGCTAGAATCTTATCAAAACATGTATATTATAATGATTAAAAACACAACAAAAAGAAATTCTCTTTTTTTTGTAATTCACTGTAGAAAGCAGAAGGAATAAATTGAGCTGATGAGAGAAAAAAGCAAAACAAGTACTTGATTGAGTGCCAAATAAATATGGGATTTATTTACTACTAATAAAAAGCCATTTTAAAGAAATTCATATGGATTTAAATAATCAGGGCCTTTATTTCTTATCTTCCACAATGCCTAAGCTATTAAAAACATATCCAACAGTGGCTAGCAAAACATCCCAAAACAATTATTATTTTTCCTTCTCAAACTCACAGTAGAAAATTTTAAATGTCTATACAGCCTGTTAAAGGTTTTTGTGTTGGCCAAAACAAAAGGCGAGACAGTGATTTTAATAGACTCAGGAGTTGAGGTAGGATGGGACTTAACATGGTATAAAATTGGCTTCTATTGAAAGAATATAACAGGTAGAAGCCTCATAACCAGATTATTTTATTCTTATTTTTCTGTTCATTATTGTCTATGTTTTATACATACCTCTCTCTTTGCTTTACTTTTCTTGAGTAAGCTGAACAAACAATTGACAATAAAGCTTCATTTTTCATCTGAAAAAATTTCAAAAATGCTTTGCAAAATCCTATACTAAGTCTTCAAATGGTCTATGGCAGAATTCTTGAAGTCACGACTTTAGATCAGTATGTTTTACCAGAAAAATCTAAATTCAAAGTGATATCTGCATAGTATAAAGAGCACTGAAAGAAAGAATATTATCTGGTGCTTTGGAATGCTGCCCATAAACTTGACTGTGTAAATCCTTTGGCACAGTACACCCTCACAAGATTAAGGCTGACAGTACAGCATGAAAATGAGTCCTACTTTCCATTAGTTAATGCTTTCCCAAATCACAGCATGGATTCTCCACAAACTCAGAATTTTGATTATTGCAATGCAGGTCTGACTTTCATTTAGTTTTGTAAAATAGTACAGTACGTGCTTTTGATTACGTGCATATTTTTTCTTACATTATTCTATTATGTAGAAAGGAATGATTGTGCTAAAACAGAAACAAAAAAAGTCCCTATTAGACTCTAAATGAGATGTTTGAGTTCAGCAGGTTATTCAGTTTCAATAAACGAATTACCCTCGCTTCCTTCTGGGATTAAACTGTGCTTGAGAGTTCCCAGCTGCAGAATTATTTTAACATGCTATTCTACCATGAATCATAATAATAATGATTTTAAATTTTATGAATAGAATTTGCTCTGACAAAAGCAAAGAGTTGGGCTGGCCTGATAGCTCAGTGGACTAAAATGCCTGCTTGGGCAGTGTGCAGCAGCCAAGGTTCGATCCCCAGCCTGCTGTGTGGGCCCTGTCCTTGGGTTGCATCGACACAGTACAACTAAGATGGCGTGGTGGCGTGTGCCTGTAATCCCAGTGCTTGGGAGGCTGAAAATAGGAGGATCACTATAGGTCTGATCTTCATAGTGAGACCCTATAGACCCTGTATCCTCTGTACTAAATACATTTTTTTTAAAAAAAGAAAGAAAACAAAGAGTTAGGAATTATATTTTTTTAAGGCTGAGGATATAGCTCAGGGGCACAGTGCCTGCCTGTCAAGCATAAGGTTCTGAATTTGATTCCTGGTACCTAAAAAAGGAATTACAGTGTTTTGTTTTGTTTTGTTTTCAGAAAGAGAAATCTTTTAAAAAAAATTCTTGCAAAGATCTAATCAATGAAGAAAATTCTTACTGATATATATATGTATATATATATATATATATATATAAATTTTTTATTTTTATTTTTTTGTGGAACTGAGGATTGAACTCAGGCCCTTGTGCTTGCCTAGTATGTGCTTATTCTACTGTGCTATCTCCCCAGCCCTGAAATATATTTACATATGACAGATATTTACCCATCCTGATTGGGCAGCTATCTGGGAAACAGGCTGCAGGACTGGCCACTGATCTTGGATAGAATTTGTTTCATAGCTGCTTATAGTCTAGTCAGGAGGCTTTCCCCACTTCCTCTTCCACCTCCTAAATAGCTATTTAGTACAGAAAGAATGCTTTCCTTTCTTGTTGCCCTTCCTTCTCTTTTTCTCAGACCCCTTCAGTATAGGCTACTTCTTACCTGCTCTGAATTCTACTTTGGAAGTAGACAGAAGCCTATGTTTTGCAGAGTGGTGAGTTTCTTGAGATTCTGAGTTCCATAATTTTAGGGGTTTATATCCATCCTTTAAGGAGGAGACTCCTTATTTTCAGTTTTAAAAATCTTCATGGGGGTGTTATTCTGCTAATGGGAACAGCACTATCTAGTCACCTATTTGCTTGTCCTGAAGTCCTTATTATACAAATAAGTGAAAATGGAAGCAGAACTTTGATACAATAGCTAGCTCATTTGGCTTAGTTCCCAAATGTCACTACATGTGGTTTCTGATTATCTTCTTCCCTTGTAAATTTAGTCACATGTGCTGAATAGATTGCATAAAACCTGCCTTTGGTTTTGTTATTCAGCAGAGCTCTACTCCATTTTTCAGTCAGTTGGTACAGTCATGGGATTCACCTCAACAAAGTGTGATTTCTAAGAAAATGTACCAAAGCATACTAAGAAAAGATCCCTCAATCCCAGTGAAATATGATGTGCTCCAAATCATTCTTTCAAAGAAATATTTTTTACATGTTGGACTATAATACATTATTTATCCATTCAACAGTTTTTAAAAATCTCTATGTAAGACAAAACACTAGAAACTGAACCCTGTCACTGTTCTCCAATTTGTGCAATTTGGAGTACTCCCACTCTAAAACTGCCTTCTAAAAATCCTTTTAAAACAAAATGTGTTTTCTCTTTGATACCTTATTGTCAGTCCTAATCGTGACTTTTAGCTGTGGTAGTACACGTTCAACTTCTAGACTCCATTCCGCAGCATCTGTTGTAGATTCCAAAATATCTTCTTGTTTGGCAGACTCGTTCATGTCCTAAGAAAGGAAAGATATCACAAGACTGAGAGTTTAAAAAAAGAAATGGTAAAATCTTGAGGCATTTTAGCAGCATTGCACAATTTAAATTGAAGATGGTAGTGCTAAAACTGTGGTGGCAATATAAGTTCCTTCTGTACTCCTACCTATGTTGAAAGAAAATAATGCTCCAACTGGCTAGAATGGAAAAATAAGTATTAAAAATGAAGCAGACACTTGGTTCAAGTAGTTTATAAAGGAAAATGCTTTTTAATTATGAGGCTGAATTTAAAAGCAATAGCATCAAATGGACATGCTATTTAGGTATGTTAATTGCTAACAGAAAAATTTAAATCCTCATTTTAGTGAGAAAATTTGAATTTATTATACAGAAACACAAGTCCAAAACCTGAAAAGCAAAAAAGATAAAATCTCAGAAGCACATGCTTCATTATCTACTAATTCTGAATGCACTAAGTGATATTTTTGTTAGGTCAAACTGCAGTATAGCTTAAAAATGTAATTTGATACAGACATATTCGAACTCTGGCAGGATAGGGCCAAAATGTGTACATTTGGTTTCTGCCCTTAAATAAAAAAATCAATTCATGACTATTTTTTGAACCACAAACAGAAAACGTGTGGTTTTTTTTTGTTCCAGCCTTTGACATTTAGGCATTTAGGTATAGATCTGAAAATATAGAGAATGGACAAATTAATGACTTAAAGACAAAGCCTAAAGCATTCATTTTGGTAGCAATTTTTCCCTTTAAATACCCTTGGTGAGTTATAAGCAAACCCAAAGGAAAATATATAAATATTTATATAGAAAATAAGAAATATGAACAGACAAATTCAATTCATGAACCTTACATGAATTCTAATGAACAACTAATCTGTAAAACGATATTTTTGAGATAATCAGGGAGGTGTAAAGATGAGGGAGTTTGAGATACAAGGAAATTAGTAACTTTATAACTATGATATGCAACAAAGGTTATGATAAGAGAAGGCCTTATACGACAGAAATAAGTGCTGAGTATTTACAGATGGATCAACATGATGTTTGGGCAAAGGAAAAGGAAGACAAAGGAAGACTCTGAATAAAATATAACTGATAAGACATTAATAACTACTGAAACCAGGCAATGATACACAAAGTATTCACCATCCTTTTCTAATTGTTGTGTTTGAAATGCTTCCTAATACAAAATTAAAAAACAAAAGGCTGGGGCTGGGGAAATAGCTCCATGGCACAAGTGCCTGCCTGGCAAATGCAAGGTTGTGAGTTTGAACTCCGGTCCTGCAAAAAAAAAAAAAAAAAAGGCTATGTCAATTTCACAGTGAATTACATTTCTCACACTGAATTTACATTATTAAAAGATACTTCTCAAGTGAGCTAGATTCATCTTTCCAATCCAGCCTAACACTTTGTAGGTGAGTTAAACTAGATTAAACCTAAGTTGTGTTTATGGTGGTAGATCCAGCTCGTTAGCAACTGAACTCCCTCCAGAATGAGACTCTGGAACACTCATGTCACAGGAGCTTCTCCGTGCCCTGGCTCCTACTGGCACGGCTTAAACACTCAGACTTTCCGAGGGAGCATATATACTACCTTCTATTCAGAAATTCAGGCAACCATGTATTTCTAACCATAGTACTTGAAGATTGATAACTAACACGTTTTTGTACTTTATGATCTAAATTTTTAAAATGACATTTATTCCATTTAGAAAAAATGTATAAAGGAGTTACAAGCACTCGTTTATGTAGAATGTGAAAAATATAAATGAAAAAGCTCAAGTTTCTATTTTAGACATTAAAGGGCTTATTTAAATATAGAAACACTGAATTGTCTTGAGTACTTCACAGGATGCTGTGTGCTTCTATATAAAGGGAGTCCAGGATAACAGAAGAGCAACATACCTTGGGTGCAGACTACAACATCCACAGAATGGACATGAGAAAGTGTGTGACACAGGAAGGGAGACTGGGTTTCTCTGTTGAAACCTAAAGCAATGGGGAAGGTTTTCTGCCATGTGCATCTACACTGGGGGCCATGACTGAAGAGCCTTTCCATGCCCACGCTCGCCAGCACATCTGGGTACCTCTAATGGAGGCTGAGGACACCCAATTCCAAGTGGGTTCAGTTTCTGTCAAGCAGAGTAGACTACATGGGATGGTGGTAGAGAGGCTTCACCTACTATCAGTAATATGTAAATATATGAACCCTGAAAATGGGGCCACATGTGGGTGCACAGCAGCCTGCTCCTACCAAGACATGATCCCTGATCCCAGTATCACAGAGCCAGGGTGAAACAAGCTATGCCCTCTCAGCACAGTAAAATGTAGATGCCCTGGTTACTGATTTAAAAATAGGGAGCCACATTTAGGTGAGTTGATACTGGATGCCATTAAGTCCCAGAGCTAGCAATGTCTGATCTATCCCTCATTCCCATTCCTCCTTTCCCCTCCTTACAAGAGGATTCTGTTCAAAATCACCAAACAAAGGCTAAGTTTTGCAGTCTCTTTTTTCCGGCCTGGATGCAGGACTGTCCCACTGTCAGTGCATTCAGTATTTTTACACAGGAAAAAGCATGAGTCTCTAATTTTCACAAAGAAAAAATGTGTTTGCAGTGGTCCTGTGTGAATAAGACCCAGAATCTGAGCTAATATAGTACAGAAAGCTCAAACACTGCATCACGATATCTCAGTATATAAACTGTTTGTTTTTACCACTGGGCTTTGCAGTAAGTTACATTTCCCCTTACTAGCTTATGATTTCATAATGATTTAGCAATAATTTGCTAACTCCTAATGTTCTGAAACGATGTAATGTAAGAACTCCAAAAGTTTCACTCAATCAAGGCGATATTAAAAATACTGGTGGAAAATGATCTAGTTGCCAAATGAAGAAAGGGGAAAAATGACTTTAGGCTTGATAGAATGGTATTAAGCTACTCAAACTCCACAGGCTCTACTTCCATGTTTGCACATCTATTTCATAACCTCATTCCTCACTCAAAATTTCTTAATGCTTAGTAACTGGAATCATTAAGCAAGCTCAAATTCAAATCATTTAAAAACCTCTGTATTATGCCTTGATTA
>PVKN010034382.1:0-11842 GCA_004027915.1 Capromys pilorides
AAAAAATTAAAAATGATACAGAATTTCACTAAAAAATAAGAATCCAACCATGGTTGTTATATTGCATAATGTTGTCTTCAAATTAGTTCTTTAGATTACCAGCAAAAGACCCAATTAAAAAATGGGCATCTGAGATGAATATATATTCAGTTGTAGAGATACAAATGGCAAATAAATATATGAAAAATGTTCAACATCATTGGTCATTCAAAAAATGCAAATTGAAACAACAGTGAGATTTCATCTCACACTGGACAGAATGGTTATCATCAAGAAGTCAGCCAACACAAAATGCTGGAGAGGCTGTGGGGAGAAAAGTATCCTTCTCCACTATTGGTGGAATTGTAGACTGGTACAACCATTATGGAAATCTTGCTGTTTTCTGAAGCAGTTCTTTCTTGAGTGTCTAGAGTTCAACTATTCAGCTGCATCAATGACTTGAATCAATTCAAAATGTTTGCCTTTTATTATCATTTTGACTTTTAGGGAAGAACCAGAATTCTCAGGGTGTCAGATCTTGTGGGAAAAGTGGATAAAGATACTCTGTCATGCCTTTATTTTACAGAAATTGCTATACCAGAAGTAACGTGTGACAGAAAATATTGCTATAAGGAAGGATGAAACCACTTGCTCATTTGTCAGAACTAACTTTCTCTCTCTCTCTCTCTCTCCCTCTCTCTCTCTCTCTCTCTTTCTCTCTCTCTCCTTCCTTCCTTCCTTCTTTCTTTTTTTGTCATTTTTTTAGGGAAGGGTCTACAGGGTGTTCAGAGTGTCACTACTAGATCAGATTGGTAATGATCCATCTGTTCACAGCCTCCCAAGAGCTGCAATTACAGGCAGGTGCCACCATGCCCAGTCTCAATTGTTGTCTCAGTGCACCCCAGGGGCAGGGCTGGCACGGTTGTTAAACTTTGCTAAGCACTTAATTTCTTATGTGTTCTAATACTCCCTTGCAACACTAAGAGTTCATTGTACAGTTTCTGAATACAAACTAAGCTTATGTCATTCCAGCAAGGTCATAAAATTCAATCAATATCATGTTGGTGTTAGATCTTGATTGAAGAATTTTTTTTTTTTTTTCAGGAAGAGCTCATAGACCCAAGGTTTATCTTCTCTGATGACATTTCCTCTGCTGGAATCTAAAGCGGCGTATTTTTGAAACTCCAGTGAAACTGACAAAGTTGTATTTTAACACAAAGTTTATGTTGGATGATTTATGCCACATCTCAAAACACACCTCCTCTCAACCATAGTTCAAAACTGATGGCACATTGCATACACTTTTGCTAGGGATCAATGTGCCACTTCTTCTTGATGCCTGCCTTTCCATTGCGTGTCACTTAGCAGTGGAATTCACTGCAGTTTTGACCACACTTCATAACTAAGAGGATGAGAAAATCAGTTATTTGATAATTCTAAGTAGATTTCATAGTCAATTACCAAGCTAAGCTAACACATTCAAGTCATGGGAGGGACTGGCCACTGTACAAAAAGTACGTGTTCAGAGCTCTTTTATTCTCAATATATACAACTCTAAATTATTTTTCATCACCTCAAGACTTGGTGGCTCTAATTGGCCACACTTCTTTTTCACAAACCTGTAGGTTAATTGGGCTCAGCTGACTCACTCCTGATGATACAGGCTGAGGTCACTGAGGGGCTCTGCTCACCTGGGGTCTAGGCTGAGGCTTGGAGTCCAAGATATTCCAGCTTTTGGACTTGATTTTCCTCCTCCCATCATGTGGCCATATGTTCCCAGTTTCTTCCTAGAGCTGTCAGAGCTCACAGACTAGGCCTAGAGTTGACATGGCACTGCCTCTGGAGCACTGTTCTGGTCAAAGCCAACAGTAAGGCTGACCAGCTTGAAATGTGGATTCTCACTCAAGGAGTGGAATGTTGGCAATCACATTTGCAGATGAGTTTCCACACCTTCACCTCAGAATTTAGAAAAAGAAGAGCAACCGTTCAGAATATGAAGCTAAAAGAAAGGAATAAACAGTTGCAGAGATTGACTCCGTAATGTCACAGTGAGTTGTACATGTGGGTGGGTGAGTGGTGGTGAACGATATGTAGGTAAGTAAAAGGCTCCAAATTTCTAAAAGTATTAGAATCCTTTTTTTCTTTTGTGGTAATGGGGATTGAACTCAGGACCTTGCATTTGCCAGGCAGATGCTTATGTTGCTGATCTATCTCCTTGGTTCAAGTATTAGAATCTTGTTGAGTATGTAGTGTGAAGACAAAAACCCATGGCCCTCAAGAGAAATACAGTGTCATGACATCACATTGTAACTGATGTGCATAAGTTAAGAAAGGTCTAAGTTATCAAGAAAGGGGTTTATTTAATCAAATATAGTATCTGCTTAAGCAGATGGGAAATTGGTTAATGTGTTACAGAAATTTTGCATAAAGAGGACATTCTAATCTTTTTAAAAACTTTGAGATCACACACATTTGTATCAGACAGTGCTTACAGATTTAATATAAGATATATAAATGTATAAGGATGTGCCGTGTTGGCTTATAGCGGCTGCCCACAGAGTCAGGTGTGGAGGAGGACACAGGGCTTCCTGCATGCTGGAGATCAGAAGGGTCCAGCCTAAAGCCTGCAGCTCCCTGTGTGTCCCAAGTGCATCTGTATCAGGAGGCTGAGGGTCTGCGGTGGACGACAACAGGTGACATCCAACGTGAAGGTGAAGACTGGAACTCTTCCCAAGAAATAGTAGCAAACCTCCTTCACTCCCCTTCTGTTCCTTTCAGGCAACAATACCTCGTGGTTTCTGTCCCTCACACTCAGGATGGGTCTTTAATAAGTCCCTTCAGTCACATCCATAAGTAGGCTGACTCAATTTAGTTGGGTGTCTCTTATTCAAGCTGACAATCAGTTGGCTGTCATAGTAGTTGTCTGAAATTTACATTTTGGTAATAACGTGTTTCCCAACACTATCACAATGAAAGAGTCTTCTGGGTAATCTTTTCACAGCTCATTATGTTTAAGTACAGGCTTGCACACTTAGTAGGTGCTGCCCAACGCTTGCTGATTAGAATCAGGCTGTGAGGTGGAAGTGAGGAATGCATGTTATCTTTCTATCCAAAGGAAAATTTTCTTTTCATGAAAGTTAATCTTATGGCTACTAAAAATAAGAACAATAGAATTTCCTTTTCATCAAACTAATGGTACTTGAGTGGATTAATTATCTTTTTGTGCATGTTATCCAACGGCATATTTTCAGGGCCCACTGCACAGTGCCAAGGAAGTGCATTAATTATGGTTTTGTTGTAGATGATAGGAAAGAAAATTGGGTTAATGAGAAGGCATGGGTGGGTGGGGTCCTTGAACCAGGGTAGAGTGTGTCCCAATAAAAACAGCTTTGTGAGTAACAAAATAGGGTGAGGGTACATACTCTGTAAAATCAAGAGGCAATTGAACAATTTTTGAAGAAATGGAAAGTAAAATTAAAAAGCTTCTGATGCAGAAGATAGTCAATGAAATGGAAAGGTCACCTCACAAAATAGGAGCAAATTTTTATGCTTACCTGACAAAAGATTAATATCCAAAGCTTATCAGACACTCAGATAACTGAGTAGCAAAAAAACAAAAGCTAAAAGCAAAAAGAAGAAGAGGAAGAAAAAGCTCTCTATCCCAACTGGAAAAAGAGATAAAGAACTAATTTTTTCTGCTGAGAAGAAAAAAAAGACCAACAAGTATATGCAAAAGTCCTCTCTAGAGACAAGAATCAAGGAAATGAAAACTGAAATCACATTGCAATTGTTAGAATATTACCAAAAACAAACGAAAGATAGCAAGCATTGTTGAGGATGCAGATACAATTCTTTATATTAGCAGTGAATGTAAATTGGTACCAGAGTGAAGGTGAAGTTTCCTTAAATAATTAAAAAGAGTATCTGCCATATATGACTTAGCAAAGGTCTAGAAAAGTTGAAATCTGAATCTTGATCACATTGTTTATGCTCCTGTGTTCATTGTGGAATTATGCACAGCAACCAAGACTTGGGCGCAGCCTGAACTTACATTAAAAGATAAATGAATAAGAAGACTGAGGTGCATACACACAGTGAAATACTATTCAGTCTTTAAAAAGAAGAAAGTCCTTCTTTCTTGTTTCTTTGTTGTCATTTGTAACAGCATTGATGAACAAGGATATTATGTTAAGTGACTTTGGACAAATGTTCAGTGATATTAAATTAAGGAATCACAAATATTGAGACTTATAAACAAACCGTAGAGTGATCATTGTCAGAGATTAGTGTTATGGGGGAAACAAGGCAGAATCAACCAAAGGACAAAAGTTCTAGGTATACAAAACTAGTAAATTTCAGAGATCTGCCCTATAGGATTTGCTTATAGTCAGTAATACTATATTATTTAACTATAACACTTGCTAAGAGGATACATCTTATATTAAACATTAATTCAGGTCTTTTTTTTTTTTCTTAGCAGGGATTAAACTCAGGGCCTTGCACTTACCAGGCAGTCAACATTCTTATCAAACACAAAAATAGTAAAAGAAAGGAAACTTTGGAGGTGATCGGTAAATTTATGACATCAATTATGGTGATAGTTTCACAGGATATACTCACCTTGAAACTCAAGTTATGTGCCCTAAATCTGTAACTGACATCTGCTTTGTGTATGTCAATCATACTTTAGTACAGCGACTTGAAAAAGAAAGATAACAAATCTCATGACAATGTTCATGCTGGGGCATGTGGCTCAGCCTCCAACAGCTGTGCTGCTCGGCCACCAAGGAGGGCCGCAAATTCAGTTGGCATTTGTGCCGATCTTCTGGGTCTATGAAGTTTGAATTTGCTTAACAAAAGCACCAGAAATGTCCTTAGTAAGGCTCCCTCTTCAAATGAAATCTTTACACTCACCATCCATGACATGTGATTCTCTGTACTTTGCTTGGACATGTCTAATAACAGGGAGCTTGCTGACATTATAGGGTTTTTGTTAGTGAACAATGCAGTTTCTAAAATAAAAAAAAAACTTACCTGGAAAGTATGATTCATAATTTATAAAGTGCTTTTGCTTGAGTAAATGACATCCTCTCTATACCTCCTCCTGAAAAATAGTGCAATAGGAACAAGAGGAGGAATAGTATTTATATCACAAGGTTGATAAGGGATTAAATAAGGTACTGCAAATATAGCACTTATTAGAGTGCCTGCCTGTATTCATTCCTCTGTAAAAGTTATTATTAAATTTTCAGTTCAATCCTACAAATGTTCAACATCGTCTTTCCAATGAAATCACGTACTTGAAGTATTTTGCATCCTTATCTCTTGGAAGCTTACAATTGTTCTGTGTGGGAGTTGTCTTTGTTCTTGCTCTTCTGATGAGAAGACAAAAGACCTGAGCTCTGTGCCGCTGTCTCTATGTTCCTTCTTCTCTTGCAGGCAAGAAATGAAATTTTACCCTACCAGCAAGGCTTGCAAGACAAAATGACATATTGGGAGAAGATATTCACGCATCAACTTTCCTCTTGTCCTCTGACCCTTATTCATGGGACTTCCTTTCCTAGTTATCAGGAAATTACACATTTCCCAGTATGTCCATGTGCTAAAATGAAGACCCTGATATCAGTTAACTGTCTTGTGAAGATGGTTTTTGAGTTCTTTCTAGTGGATATTTTATACTTTTTATGTGAATCTGAAAGTATTAAGATTTTTTTCTATGAAAATGAATTCCAGGGCCGGTGAGATAGCTCAGCAGTCTAAAGTGCTGGCTTAGGCAAGTTTAGGAAACTACAGAGACCACGGTTTGATCCCCAGCACCACATGCTGTCAGCCACACCCCCAGGGTGGGCTGAGCTGGCCATAACATAAATAAATAAATAAATAAATAAATAATAAACAAAGTTTTAAAAAAAGAAAGAAAATGAATTCCAGGCATCAAGGAGAAGCTTAGGGTCATTAAAGGTCATAATATGTAAGTGACTATTATTTTCTGACTCTATTGATCAATTTCCCTTTTCTTAGGTAGCTGGAGCCCAGGAGACATCTTGGGTCACTTAGTTTCAGTGGTATTGGCATGGGATTCTGGATATTGAGATATGAATGGTTCTCATGAAAAGTAGGTATGACATAGAACTGAAGTATAAGAGGGCTAAAAAGCAATCATTGTATTCTAATCATATTCTCTTTGAGTGGGAATTTACTCTAAGATTCAAAGGCCAATTGGAGTGAGTGAGAGTGAGTGTCAGAACAGATGCTAGAGTCCAGGATTTCTAACCCAGGACCTCAGGATTATAGTACTGCAATTAAGTGACATTGATGAAAAAGCCCATCTTCCGTTTAGAACAATTAAACTCACCAAGCCTATGGCTAATGTGCTTGGCCTTTCTTTTAAAGCATCTTTCAAAAGCTTTAGTCACATTCCTTCAGAAGGCAGTCCTGTGTACACGCAAGAGCAGTGTTTACATGCGAGAGAGTTCCCACGTCTTTGGTACCTGGATTTGATTTCAGGGCCTTGAGCTTGCCAGGCAAGCGTTGAGCTACATCCCCAGCCCTAACAGTTAGCATCTCTAACCCTTCTCAGCAGGGAGATGCTGCTGAGGCTGGATTCTGGCCAAGGTTGTGCCACTCTGTGTTTGCATGCATTTTAGGCATAATCCTGCTTTTAGCACAAAAGCAAAATGCAGCGGAAATGTGGCTGTATTTGGGGATTCATTTCACATAATCGAACCAAGGCTGGAGTCAACAACCTGAATTTAATTACTGTTCTGACAGCTGGGAGGCAATTAATCCTTCTCTCACTCCGCCTTCCTCTGCCCCAGCTTTAAAATGTCACTTTTTTCTTTCCCTCCCTCATGTACTAATTAGAAACATGCTGTAGGGTGAAAGGTGACCAGTGTGAAGCTAAAACACTGTCACCAAAGCCCCTTTGATAGCAGAGAAAGCTTGTGGTGGAAGGAAGCTGATCCTCCACGCAAGAACCTGTGCTGCTGATGCAAAAAGAGCCAGATGTGAGCTGGCCCCAGAGCCCACTGAGGTTGCTGCCCACCAGTGCTAGAGACAGGCAAGTGGCTTCCTCTCTCTGGTGCTGTTTCCCCATCTGGAAATCAAGAACTCCTAGCTTCTCTGTTGTCCATTTACATAAAGAGGTAAAATACAAATGCTTTGCCTAGAATTGTAAAAGCTTTTTGATGTAGAAGACAGAGACCTCCACAATAATAACTCTTGAAAAACAGACCCAGGATCCAGAAACCTGGCGGATGGGACCTTCTTACACAGATGTTTACTAGTGATGGTGCATTGTTTTCATAGCCTCTTCTTTCTTGGGGGATTGTCCCTTCACTCCACAGCATACCTCAGCTGAAGAGGCAGGTCCAGAGCAAGCCTTGGCCAGCTTCTTGCAAGCAGTGCGGAGAACTAGGCTCTGATACCCAAGATCAATAGCCAAAGGATCAATGTTCTTTCCTTCCCTGCTCTTTAGAATGTTACATGGAGATTTTTTGTTGTGTTTGTCCTAGGTGCCAGACGTAGCTAGACATTTGTTTTAATTGCTAGAAAAAGTTAATGATTTTGGAGTTCGAGGTAGAAGGAATTAAACAACCCAAGAGAGCTGCAAAGGCAAAGTGACTTTTCTAAGTCACTGTTTATTTAGCTTTGAAGGTAGTGATTTAATGCAAAGTTAGCTAAATCCAAGTAGGAATTTTAGATTGCTATAAGCTCCCTCATAAAATCGTTCTCCTATTTAAGGATGATTATGGCTCCAGATCTCATTACATTAACTGAGTAACCCTTTCCATGTGTAAGCTACTTGTAGAAACACAATAATAATAACAATAATAATCATTAGTTTTCATTTTAGGGTCATTGCTCTTTTCTCCAAGTACCTTTGGTCCATCTGTGTTATATTTGATTTTCAAATCTGCATGGTAGGTTTTTGTTTTTGTTGGTTTCTGAACTTGTCTCTTATTTTCAGGAAAGCTAGAGTTCAGTCACAGATGAGACCTTCTGTCTTCTTGGTTGTGACTATTCGCAGATGTCAGAGCCAAATGTAGGAGAGGACAAAGATAACCACATGAGGACTAAATCCTCATTACCTGTATGATCTTAGGGACGTGCTGTTCTGTTTCTGATCGCTCTTCACCATTGGCTGAGCTGATTGTGTGTCAGTTTTTTCCCTCTGTATGCTTCGCATTGCTCTCTTCTGGTGTGGGAACCTGGCTGTGTCAGAGGGGCAAGTGGGAAATCTGTAGCTGAATAAACCTGCATTTTTGGCCTGTATGCAAACAAAGTATGTTTTGAAAAATGAGAAATGTTACATAGATTTCTGTTGTTTTTTTTCTTGGAAGATTTGCTGACCTGGCAAGAGCTCATCCATATTCTTACACTGAAAACAATTGGCTATTTTGGAGTTGGGGCCTTGCTTGTTTCTTGGTTTATTATGGTCTCCACTGTAGGGACTAGTTGGACTTTCAGTGATCCCCAGGACAAAATGGTGGGAGGCTTTAGAAAATAAAGACCAGAGAATGATAGCTTAGGTCAGGTAGTAGCCTCTTCCCTGATTTTCAAAGAGTCCAAAGAACAACAGTAGGGGTATTTATATCTTTGCAAAATTTTTTATCACAAGGCATAAAGTTGCCTAGCAGCTCATGACTCAAATTGTCCAGGCAGGATGCTTCTCTCAAGATTGAGGTAGCTTGGCCACTTTAGGCACTGTGGCCTTATCCTGTCCTCACACATGTGACCAATTTACAGCCTTTGCCACTCCCACCACTGCTCCACCAAAACAGTTCACCTGTGTGTATCATCTGCCTGGCTCCTGAGTGAGCATGCCCTGGAATACATGGGCCTTACTCTTTTATTCACTACCCCTACCATTGGTGTCTTGTCTCTGTACCACCATAGAACCTCCCATTGTTCAGTCCAGTCTAAGAAGAACCAGGTGACCAGCTGAACCTGTTATGACTCTGACTCAGCTACCAGGGGCTTTACATTTCTGATGTGTCTGACCTCATACAGAATCAAGATCATTAGGAGCAGTACACAAAATGATCTAGATATTACTCATTTTGAACCAAGTTCCTAGATGCCTTTGTGCTACTGTTTGTTGTCTGAGGCCTATTGTAAGCACATATATTCAAAGTAGTAGTAATAGCAGTGGTAGTGTGAAATTTGTTGTTGCTAGATATTAAAATAATTATGGCTTATAATACTGTTAAGGGATGACAAATGATATTATTTCCTCCTATAAACCACTCTCATGTATTGGCCACACCTGTGGGTCTGTCACTGTAACTATAGCATCAGGATCTGGAGGGCAAGCATCTAATAGGCTCCTATCAGCTAACTTAACGTAACCTCTCAGCTTGCTCGCATGACGTGCTAAAGAAGAGGAAGAACTGTGAGGATTTAGAATGTGCCAAACTTTTGAAAAGAACACAACAATACAACTCAGAATTCAAGTCACAGTTCTATTAGTTCTGCAACTGTGTGAACATCACATTTTTCCTCCTCTAGATAAAAATGGAAGACAGGTCTAAGAAGCAGTGGTGTAGGGAGTGATTCTCTGGGGCCACCTCTGACAGTCTGTCCCCATGGCCTATTTGAACCTCGCCTAAGACTTGACTGGCAATTTTACTTTTTGATCTTTTTCATCTCAGTACACATTTGGCAAATTAGTTTTATATCATTCAGGAGGAGCCCCTGACATGATGTGCAGGTCATTAGTACCAGTCGTTGACGTAGAGTGTGGATCATCCTGAACTGGAACCCAAAGTTCCTCCTCTGGTCCACAATATCATCCTGCTCCCATTACAAACAAAGAGGTAGATTTTGCGGCCTTAGGGGTCCCAGTGACACAGAAGTCTATGATGCAGGGTGGCAAATAGACTGAGGTAGTGACACCATGCTTTTATTATCTTATATTTTGGCATCTCTCTGGAGGAATAAATAAAAACTTGGTACTCTTCTTTACAGTCTATAAACTTAGGCCCACAACATCGCTGAAAATATATCCTCAGCACTCACAAACCTACGACCCCATGAGAATGAAGATTGTGTCCACCTTTTCTATGCTATTTCTACGCATGGAAAAATTCTTCGCACTTGCAAGGCATTCAGTAAATATTTGATGAAGAAATTTCCTCTGATAAATAAATGAAAGTATGATACCATGAGAAATTGTATCTAAAGGGAGGAATGTGTGCTTTGAACTTTTGGTTTTGTCAGCCAAGCTTGCTAGTGGAAGTTGCTGCAATTGCTTGTGTGAGTAGAGAAAACATAACTTCAGAAGTCACCACCATCCCTCATATGCAAGGCCAGTGTTGGACTGTTGTTTCCAAGCTTCCCAGGAATGGCTGCCTTTGTGGACAGGTTCCTGTGGTCTTCCTCCGGCCACCAGAAGGCAGTGCATGCTTACCCAAGCTGGGAGCTGAATTTGTGTGAACAATGAGCTCTGACAGCCTTTGTGCAGACTTATTCCTCGGAGATGTCTTCATGTGCTCATGAGTGTGGAAAGAGATTGCTTTCTTACGTGCTGCATGGAGAACAAATTGTGTTCTTGTTATAGCTGAATATTTAAGCAGTGAGGGTAAGAATCGGGTTTAGCACTTTCACAGGGCTGACACTGACACAATAACATGTGGCAGGAAAGCAGTGAAGGCCTTACCTTACTTGTACTACAAATTTTTCTAAGTTTACTGGGGTGAAAACCATCCATATGTGAAAGTCAAGTTCAGTCTTTCTTCTACGGCTAGAATAAAGCAGCCCCCTACTTCAGAGCTGTGATTTTCATTACTTTTCAAATAGAAGTCAGAAGGTCAGAGTCTCAGGAGTATGCAAAGACCTGGGTGTGGATCTTACTTTCGGTTACTGAGACAGCTCTTGCAGGAGCAGTTGTCAAGGTGCTGAGCTGGGTTCCCTATGGTATGCCACACTCTGCTGCATGGGCTTTACAGGTGCGCTGGGTGAACAGCCTTTTCTCTCATTGGGAAAGGCTTGGTTGTCTGTTATCTGCTTTGGAATTGATGTGTAGTTCCTTGGGAATTACTTCCTCTCTGGCTAAAACAAAGAATAATTTAACCTGAGTGGCTAAGGTGCTATGGGATTTACTTTCATAGTCTTTGCTTTGAAACAATGTGAACAATCAATCTTGGAGTGAGATCATTAGGTTTGATGGATCAAAATCTCACAACTCATGAGATATAAGAGAAATTACTGACAACGGCTGCTTAGCCCATTCAGTTTGATTTCTTGTCCGTCTCTCCACAGGGGTCTCTGTGCATTTCTTAGCTTTCCTGAAAAGGCATTTTTACTTTCATATTCCAACCATTCTCAGGCCCATCCCAGGGACAGGTGAACTTATACATAAGAAAGTACAGTGTGTACATAGCTCTTTTGTAATCCTGCTCAAATCTTTATTGGCTATGGTTGATTTTGAGATGGAAAAGATCTTCAGTCATGGTAGGTTAACAGAAAGAATGCAAAATATGAGGTCAGATACCTTGATTTTAGTCAGTTGTGCAGTATACTAGATATGCAATCATGACCACTGAATCTTGCCTTTCCAAATATCAATGATTTTTCTTGAAAAAAAAAAAGTAGTTCACAATATTCTCTTTGCCATAGTGCTGCAAGGATGAAGTGAAATGCTATGTATCAGTAGTTTCTATACTTTAGTAATTTTTTTTGGTGGGGGGACCGGGTTCAAACTCATGACCTTGCACTTGCCAGGTAGACACTTGTGCCATGGAGCTATCTCCCCAGCTCCTATACTTTAGTAATTAACTAATAGTCTTCGCAATATTTGTCAGAGCCAAATAACACCTCTACTATTATTCACTTAATACTTTTCCTTACATTCGCTTTTTTA
>PVKN010034383.1:0-11842 GCA_004027915.1 Capromys pilorides
CAGCCATAAAAATGACTCAAGTAATCTCAGTAACAATTAAATTCTGTCACTTTTTATTTTCTGAAAACTTTCACTCATATAAAATGTACAGCTTTAAACATATTTGTCAATTTTGCCATTAGGAAGGTATAATTGTTGAGATAAGAGAATAGATGTATTTTTAAAAATGTCTATTATCTTGATTTACAATGTGCATATATGTGGATATATGTCATATACGCCTCTGTTTGCACTCTTGTCTTAAATATTTAGATAAGACCAAAGCCATGTTCCCAATACATTTAGGTCACCAGGTAAATAAACTGCAAGGGCAAGATGTAACTATATAGATGTGCTCACACAAGTAACAACTTTTCTTGTTTTCTGTTTTTAAGTTCAAATAAAGACAAATTGAAACAGAATGTCATGAAAACATAGGAGAAATTCAGCACATCAGCTGGTGTTTGATACATCAAAAATATGAAAGGGTAAGAGGGAGGATGCTAGGTGTTCACCATAGAAACCAGCTTCTCTGGATTCATTGGCTGCTTCTTTGCAAGATGTGTCAGGGTAGCATTGTAGTACGTGTGCACGCACACACACACACACACACACACACACACACCATGAGCCTGGTATAGTGACTGTGCTTCTGCTCCCCCCAAATGCAAATACCTAGGGAAGAGAGATCATACAATAAGACCTTATATGCCACTAAGTCCGTACATATATTTGTCTGTTTGAATAGAGCTTATTGGCTCCCTGGCAGCACATCCAAAGAATTAGTCATCGGTGGAGGACACTTCCAAAGCGAGCTATTCCCCTTCTTCAAGAAATTGTTGGAATGATGGAGATGAGTTAGCAGAACTGCTCACACTCCTGTTTCACAGATGAGAACACTGAGGCTCCCCTTGAGGTAATATCCTCAGCACGTATTAAAACTATACACAAGCTGATGGATTTTATGAAGTGCATATACCTGTTAAGGGAAACCTGCATACAAGCACAGCCCATCCTCCCTCCAAGATTCTCACCACTGTGCACATAAACCCTAAGCGCTTCCCAACAGAGCACATGTCAGTCTGGGCGAGCCACACAGGTGCATCCCTTCCACAGCTGGTTCTTAGGAAAACTCTTCAGGACTTCAGAGCTATTCTGTATCACCCTTCTGCTTTACTTTTACCATTGGATATCTGGGCCAACAGTGAATGATTCTAATATGTCATCCTTGCTCAGTGCACCTGTCCTCACTGGGGGACTGTATCAGAAGATAACGTGAACATGAAGGCAGGAAGCAAAATGCCAGTCACAATTTTGAAACCATAAGTGACAGGTAAACACTAAAGGCAATTTTTCACCTCCAAAGCCTTTAGGCATTTTCACCTCTTAGCAAAACAACACCTAAAGCACCAATGTAGTCCTTTTGGGAGCTTATTCCTGATGATGACTTTAGAGAGCTGCATGGAGTCTTTAAACCTGGCAGTGTCTTCTGGGTGTGGCCTTTGGCCCTCTTCTTCTGCATGTGAAACACAGAGATTGGTTTTCATCTCATTTGATGGGCAAGAAAACCTGATACCCAGAGTTGTGAAATGATTTGCCTAAGGTCACACAGCTAGTAACTAGAAAAATTGAGATTCAGCAGATTTCCCTGACTACAGACCTAGATTTGTTCCAGTTATCCCTGCAGTTTCTTAAAAGCCCTAAATTCCACATTCCACTCCTAGTTACTTATCCAGTAGAAAGGAAGATACAAATTATCCACACACAGACTTGTGTACAACTTTTACAGCAGCTTTACCGCTTGTCCAATTGGGAAATAGCCAAATAACCATGAAGAGAAAAGTGGATAAATAAGTTGTGGAATATGCACACAATTAATAGTCCTCTGCATTGGAAACCAAGAAAAAAAGTGAAATACATTTCAGAATGCATGAATCTCAAAATAATTACTCTGAGTGAAAAAATCCAGGCAAAAAGATCACAAGCTACATGGTTCCACTTAAGCCAAACTCTAGAAAATGCAAACTCATCTAGTAACAGAAAGCAGACCAGTGGCCACCTACTGATGAAGAAGTAGACAGAAAAGGATTATCAAGTGACATAGAAGTCTGGGGCACCAATTATGTCTACTACCTTCATCATGGTGACAGTTCCACAGGTCATGTACTTAGCAAAACTCATAAAATTATATAGTTTTATATTTGTATAGCTTATTGAGTGTCACCTATGCCTTAAAATAATTGCTTAAAAACTTACATGGCTCCATCTCCATTTGAGTTTAGGATATGCCAATCCAGTGGTCCTCCACCTCACCTAATTCATGAGGATGCTGTCTTCCCAAGGCTTTGCCTACAGCAAGATCTTGCCAATGCAATGGTTGAAAGAGATCTAGTCAATACTAAGCCATCATTATTATATTCACAATATTGTCTTCTGTTCCTGTTTAATCATTATTATAATCACAATGTTGCTCTTTTCCTCCTGTCTATGAAAACAAATGTAGGATGACTGTAGCTTGACTCTATGCAAAAAAACTTTTTTCCTACATCTAGGGATCATAGAAAAACAAGCAAAGGCAGTTATCATTATTTTTCCTCTTTAAAAAGCCTAGGAAACATTTGGATCAGCCTTGTAGATTTAAGACAGATGTTTAGATTATGGATGGCAAAAACACAAGACAACAGAGGCAATATACAAAAAGGAACAAAAAAGGGAAAAAAGATGGAGAAAGGAGAAAAGACTCATATGGAAGCAGAGAGGGTTGAGGTGGGAAAGTGGTATGAAACTAAATGTTCTCCTTGGGGCAGAATGCTGGGGAGTGGGCCACCTGCTGAGAGTCCCCAGGCATTCCAACTTGGAGCCAATAGTGAGATCCAGCACATGAACACTGTGGGGTTTAAGGCTCAGGAGGAACTGCTATGCCTATAAGCTCAAGGAGTCACCAAAGACTTCTCTCAAGATGTGAAGGGACTGTATAAATAAGAGCTCGCTAAAGTGAACTGCCCCCAAGCTTGACCAGCCCAGAGACAGATATATAGTCCGATATCTGGGTGCAGAGCATGCAGTTGGGGTGTTAAGATGCAGGCGTGATACCAAGAGTAGAGGAAAGTTTTTGAATCTTTTATCTGAGTAAAGGAAGAATCAGTTTGAAGCTAGTGTCTTCCTTGAAAGAAGTGACAAGACTATACTCAGAGCTGTCTCATGGGAAGAGGAAACACAACCTTCATAATGGGAATCCCTGCACTCGGCTTTTCCTGTTGCTGTTATTTCCAAGGGCTTGCCTGAAAACACTGTCTGTTATCGATGGTTTGATGCAGAAGGAAGATTTCTACCTAGCTGTGTGAATTGGTCAGTGCTCCAGTGCTCTCCAGAGAAATATATATATCATATGATATGTCATATATCATATATATCATATGATATATTAGAGATAGATAGATGATAGATAGATAGATAGGTAGATAGATAGATAGATAGATAGATAGATAGATAGATAGATAGATAGATTAGTCAGCTTTCCACTGTTATAACAAAATACTTAAGATAGTCATCTTATAAAAAGGAAAGGTTTATTCTGGATTACAATGTCAAGAGTTTGAGTCTATGGTCACAAGTTCGTAGTTGCTTTTATCCTATGGTAGTACAGTAAGTCACATCAGGAGCACATGGCAGAGGAAAGACATTTCACCTCATGGTAGCCTGGAAGCAGAGACAGGAAGGGATTGTGGTCCCATGTCCCCTGAAGGGCATGCCCCCATTGACCTAGCTTCTTTTACTAGGCCACACCTCTGCAAGGTTCTACCACCTTCCTATTGAACCATAGGATAGGGATCAAGACTCTAACACATGCTACCTTGGGCTATATTTTCAAACCATACCAGTATATATGGATATATGGAAGGGAGTGGTTATGAGAAGTGAACCACATGATGGAGGCCCGAAATTCCCACAACAAGATATCTTCAAGCTAGAGAACCCAAAAGATCAATGCTAATTCAGTCAAAGTTCAAAGGCCTAAGAAGCAGGAGAGAAGATGTCCATTTGCAAAAAGATGGATGTTTCAGTTGAAGAAGAGCAGGTATGTGGCCCTTCCCTGCTTTTTGTTCTATCCAGATCCTCCATGGATCAGATGATATCTGGCCACTTTGGCCAGGGTAGGTCTTTACTCAGTCCACTGATTTAAATGCTAATGTCTTCTAAATACAGCCTAGTAGAAAAACCCAAACCTAATGGTTCAGTAGTTATCTGAGTTCCCTTACTCTAGTCAAACTGGCACATGAAGTTAACCATTATGCACGACACTACAAACACCAGGAATAAGGCTATGGCCATGTGGGGCATTGAGATTAGAAAGGTGTTTATGTTGCCTGCATCACTGATATACATAGAGACATCTCAGGAAAATTAAAGAAAATTGACCATCATAGCTCACAGAAATGGACCCACCTACTAAATCTGAGGCTCTGGGGTTGTACCAGAGGGTCTCATTTGAACAAACTACCCCAGGTATTCTTACCTATGTTAACACTCAGAAATCAACTTCAGCATTTGCGTACCCCAGCAGGATTGGTCCAGTGAGCAACAAGTACTTGCTGACAACAAGGAGACCAGTATCCACATAAGGGAAACAAACAAGTCAGACTCTACAAAGCTATTCATCTAGGGGTCCACAAATGACATTCTTAACTGGAAACTCTGGGAGTAACTGTGTAATGTTAGAACTTTTTTGTTCAAGAAGTTTGGACTGATGAATGTGAAATAAGTGTAATCTAGAAGGCCCTCATGGGTAGTAATGTGTCCACTGTTTTGAAGCAAAAACTCCACTAAAGTTTTAAATAAAGTTCTAATTATCATCCTTAAGTAAAAAATAATCAGACTTGTTTCAGCTTACAGAGCTGGCAATCTGGTGCCCTTCTCAGAAGCAGCTCAACACTGGACTTTCCTGAGTCTGCAGTGCAGAGAGGGAGTGATCCCTCATAAAATACTCAAAATCTTTCCTTTTTTATTTTATTTTATTTTTTGCAGAACCAGGGATCCAACTGAGGCCTTTGTGATTGCCAGGCAAGCAATTGTTCTACCAAGTTATCTCCCCAGCTCCTCAAAATCTTTCCTGTTGCTTCTCATATAAGTCAGTTACATATTACAAAGGATAAGATATGATGAGGGGACATTCCCTCTAAATTTTTTGTCATTCTGTAGCACATGCAAGACCAAGAGGTAGGAGGCTCTGGCGAGCTGTTTCTGAGTCAAGCACTGCGTGGAGCCCAGAGCACTCAGCTGATGTAATCCTAACTTGATCTCATAACAGCCGTGTGAGCTACAGGTCATTACCCCTGTTTTATGGTTGAGTCTAACACTTTTGCTGGGTGTTCCTGGCCAAGTTAGTCCTGCCCTCTATATAGATTGCTGCAATCACTGGGGCTCCAAAATCCCTTTAAGGAAATGCTGGGCTCAGAGAAATCGTCAACATCCAGAAAGCATAATTCTGCTCCTTCCACCAACATATCCTTCTCAAAAATTATGCCATTTTTCTCAGCGCTGGATGCCTGGCTTGGGTTCTGCTGCTCCACTGGTGATCAGAAGAGAGTCTCTGTCCAACACTGAAGGCTAAAAGCTTCCCCTAAAAGGAAATGTCATAACCCACTCACAGCCCAGATGTCTAGGGGTGGAGCAGAGACCTTGGAAAAGAAGAACATTGCAGCAATGCCCAAGTCACTCACACATGGAGCACAGCAGGACAAGCACGCCATCAGGTCGCATCTACCTTGGCTTGGAGATAGGACTTTCAAGAATATGTGACATGATGTTTTCACCCCAGTGGATCCAGGTCCCTCAGCTGTGTGCCCCACTGAAAGCTCCCCCTCTCCCCACAGGGATGCCCTGCCATTGCCAAGGAGCACACATAGCCAATGGTTTCATATCTTAGAAGCATCTAGGGCCTGTGTTCAAGGACCTAGAAACCAGCAAGGACTGTGGTCTGCAGGGAGGGCTGGAACATGGTAACTCACTGTTAGAAAGACACCTGTTTCAAACCAAAAGCTCAAGACCTCCCCTGTTCAAGGTGCAGAGAATCAGAGGGGTCAGTGGGCATCAGCCTTGTGGGAGCATCCCCAGGCATGGTCAGCTCCACATAGTGCCTGCTCTCTGCAGAGGCTTCTACCTGGCTGGGCATCTATGCTGCCCACTTGTGCAGTCTTCCAGCGCAGGGTCTCTTGGGTCTTGCCATCTGGAAGTGTCCACAGCATTTGCAGCACATCTGCCATTCATGTTCCATGGCTTGTGTATCGAAGGCAAATGATGCAGAAGTCCAGCCAATCAGAGGGCCCAGAGTCTGTGTGGAGCTCCGGAGTGTTAGAAGTGAACTAGAGCAGGATTGGATTTTAGACAGTGACTGAGCTTGCCCAAGTATTCCTCACTTAGGATGAATGGAAACTGGAAAAGTAATTCCCCAGCAAGCAACAACATTCCCATCTTATAGATGAGCAAAACTGATGCCAACGAAATAACTTAGCCAAAGTCATTTAGATGACCCTAATTTTGTTTCTTCATTCATTTATTCAATAGGTTAAATGAGCATCTATATTTCAGGTGAATTAACTCCATCCCAGTTGCAACTAACACAGCAAAGATCAAGACAGATAAGTTTTCCATGCCATGTTCCTCACATTCTTGGGGAAAGAGTAAAAATCATAAATAAGATACTATTTCATATATTAATTTGCAGTACAAAAAAATAAAGCAAACTAAGGAGAAAGTAGCTAATACTATGAGGGAAACAAGATGGGCTGTGGCACAGCAGGTGCAGGCTGAGCTCTGCGATGTCAGGGAAAGACAGAGCCCATGCAAGATAGAGAGAACCCGTGGTTCCCAGGCTGCCTCACTGCATAACGCACATGTGAAATGCTTCTTATTCATTGTTTCTGCTTTCTCAGGGTAACAAGTGAGGTCCTAGGTGTAAAGAGTAGAGGAAGAGGGAGGGTTGATGTTTGGAGGGAGATGAGGACTGCAATGTTATTTTACAGAGAGGGAAGTAGATACACAAGGGGACTGTGATATGAGTGTGGTTCAAATTTGTGTCAACATAAATGCAAACCCATTAGAGCTGTGTAACTTCTTCAGTTACATTTAGCTATTGGGTGGAGGGCTCAGGACAAGCAAAGAGCCTGCTTTGGGATGACAGGATTCAATAAAGAGGAGATAAAAGAAGGTGCTGGATACATGCTGGGGAGTGGGTTTACATCATTGGCCACAAATCTAAGCCAAAGGAAGCAATGGTGGTAACATCAGTGAACTGAAAGTCTCAAGAAGACTGAGAACCATTGACTGGAGGTGATGAGAGAGTAGGATAAAATGTTCAGCAAAGAGAAGCCTAAAATCAAGGTATTAGAGAACAAAGGGTGATGAGTTTCCAAGTAGATCGTGGAGGTGTGCACATTCCACCACTAACCAGTACACGGTAAACTGAGTGAGACCAAAGTGCAGCCCATGAAGGAATAGAATGGAAGTAGAAAACTTATTGTCTACAACACATTAGTGCAAAATTCAAGAGCAAGACACATCCATAGCAGGTAACAACAGCCGACAGCGCCACGCAAAGTCCTGGCAGCATCTTGCTTCTCTGTGAGGATTGGCACTCTTCACCAACATGCAAGAATATTCTCTACAGTACACATCACCTTATGCCCACTAGCTTATTTTTCTTATGTTATAAATGAAGATGCTGAGGCTCAAAAAGAAACAAAGTCATCTTCCCAAAGCTCAACAGCAAAAATGAGAAAAGACCACAGTAGTACTGCATATTTTGAATCCTGGTCCAGTTGCCTTTCTGCTAAACAATGGAGTTTGATATAATGTCATTGTATCACAGTCTGTGAGGTCAGGCTACTTTGGCTCCAATCCCAGTTCCCTCCTCCCAACGAGTTAAATGACCTTGAACAAGTTATTTGTTCTCACTGTGCCTCATATTTTTGTAAAAGCAGGATAATGTAGCACCTACCTCAAAGGGTGATGTGAGAGTTAGCTAAAATCAAGCTTGAGTAAACCACTCCCTATACATAACAAGCACTCCATAAATGTCACATGTGACTATAGTAAAGGAAAAAGGCTTTGGCTGTCTGTCATAAGCATTGCTATCTCCCCATTCTCAGCTGCTCTCATAGTAAATTGACAGTAATGCTGCCTGCCCTGCTTCTCCTAATTCTGTTCTGAGAGAGGTTTCATGGAGTATCAGGCTTCAGCAGAGAGGTGAGGAGGAAGAGAGGGAGTCTAGAGTGGAGCTGCGGAAAGGCTCAAGGAAGTCTCATCCTAATGGATAACACCACCAGCACTTGCAAACAGGTCTGGATGGGTCCATGCGCTTGACACAGTGAGAAAATTAGTCAACCAAAGAGGATGGTCCTGGGCATTCCTGGGACTGGGGGAGAGCCCAGTGCTCCAGGGAGAGTTCCTTCAGAGTTTGCTCTCTCTTGCAAGAAATGCCATAAGAAAATATGGTCATGGCACTTACTCTTCCTATTTGTGGCCCTGCATTTCTTTTGGCAGGAGCCATTTGTCATAAACACTGAGCACAAAGAAGCCACCTGAAGCTGCCCCCTCTAGACTTTGAAAAGTTACAGAAACTTGAGACAAGGAGCAGGGATTCCTCCCTCAAGTTGAATCCAGCATTTCAGAGCTGTCGATGTTCTGTATGCTCCCCATCCACTAACTGAGAGAAGAAAAATGTGTGGAAATACCTTTGGATTAAGCTTCAATGAGAATAAGATTTTGAGTGATAGCAGGCACTCTGTACTTAACTGACCTTATTATGAGCAGCTATTGAATAATTTTCAGGATAATAATCTATCTCATCTACCATATAATAAGCTACAGGAGATTGCTCCAATGCTATGGTTACAGGAAAAAGTTTTTAAAACCATGGAAATCAGTGGTCCCCAGAATGAGGTCATTGCTCTGTAGATAAGGCTGCCTCTTGGACTTTCCACCATCGGAGTTCTCAGATGTTGTGAGGGCTATCTTACTGGGTGCCTTGTCACAGCCCTGCCTTCTGTAGAGTTGTTAACTCCCAACACCTTGTCTTGCAGCCAAAATTTGTCTTCAGTAGCAACTCTTGACCCACTTTGGTGACCTACACATTGACAGCAAGAAATTCACTGAAGTAATACCCTCCCCCACACTATGAGCATCCCTGGATCAGCAGGTTTCTATTTACTTATCCATGAAAAACCATCTATTATGTGCCCAGTACTGCACAAAGCAAATTAGTTCCTGACCTCCCAAAACTATAGTAAAAGACAGATATTAAATTCATGACCACAGTAAAATATGGTAAGTATATTCTATGGTCAGAATACTATAAGCTGTAGCAGCTATACGCAGGAGGGAAGAATGAAACTTCTCCTGTTGGAGGTCAGAAAGAGCTCAGGGAAAATATCTATTCTCAAATGTTTGTGCCCAGTGCTTGATGTTGGTAAGACATTCATACACACACATGCACACACAGAATCATATACACCCTCCCTGAAAACTAAGACCTCTTTATTTCAGTTCTCAGTAAGGCAACATGCAGAACAATCATTTGAACAGGGAGCATCAAAATGCTGCTCTCATTCCAGGACTGCCAGTAACTTGCTATGCAAACTTGTGTAAGGTATTCAACCTCTCTGCCTTAATTTCTTCCCCAAGGAGAGAATTTAAGGAGATAACATTTTGTGCAAGATCATTCTATAAGTCTACAACAACTGAGGGCTTAAGACAAACAGGCAATATCCTTGGCCCTGTTCGTTTTCAGCCTTCTCACCTCTTAGGTAGAACAAGTTCCTCACAACAAGCCTCTGTGTATCAAGTTCCCAACTTTGTAAGCAATGGATTCATTATTCACTCAGCAAAATATCTGAAGTGCTCACTTTACAGGATGCTAGGTGGACCGTGTGAATCAAAGTAAGACATGGTCCTTATCCTCAAGTAGGTTATTCTGAATTAGAGGAAGAGAATTTGCCCGAGTCTGTGAGACAGTAGATGACAAGTTGTAGAAAGTGGACCACAAAGCCAGGCCCAAGTGACACAGAGGCAATGTCAATGATCTCTGCCTTCCCTCACACTCTCCTGTCTATTTGATAGATCTCCTTCCAAGAGGAGCACTTAACACCTTTCAGGCACCAAAGAGTACGTGGCCCTAAGGGCAGAAGGAAATACACTCCTAGGCAGAATTTTCCAACCTCAGTATAGTGCATATGCTGAGTCTTGCACGTGTTGAACCACACTCTGGGCCTCAACTCAGGCCTGCACAGAATCTGTTCCTAAGGGACAATGCCTCCAAGCTTGCTCAACATCCCAGGAAGACAAAGCTACCTCCAGTTGCTCTAGCCTGGTACACAAAAAGAAAATTAGGCAACTATCTAGAAAGACACTAACCATTTATGTATACAAACAAAAATCACCTTAAGACGTTGATGAGGTTTGCTTTTTCAAAAGTCCCTCTCAATATGCTTAAGCTGCTCCCTCTCCCATATGGCAAATATTATCTTCATTATCCAGTTATATCTGGGATTCTAAATGAGAACAGAGGGTAGTAGGAAAGTAGCTTCTAGAGTCAGATGCAAAATGTTTCTTGACATGAAAGCAACTTCTTGCTTCCAAAAGTCCCTGAGTCAGCCTGCACTGTGACTGCAAACAGTGTCCAGGGGGGCTGTCCAGAAAGGAGCCTGGGGGAATTGCGCCACTAGTGATTAATATATACAGAATGGTAATGGGCCACATTCTCTCAATTTTGACTTGGCTTTACTTCTTAAATTGTTCAAAGTTCTAATGGAAATTAATTTAATTTGGCCTTTTCACAACCCCTAAATTGTTGAACTATCATATCTATGAAAGAAAGATGACTTTTCAGTCTTTTTTTTTTTTTTTGAAGTTATTCAACCAGGGCCAGCTAGATAGCTCAGGAGACCAAAGCACCTACTTAGGCAGATGCAGGGACTAGGTTCAATCCCTGCGCTGAGATGGCAATTGAGACTGGGCATGGTGGCACATACCTATTATTTCATTGCATGGTAGGCTAAACACAGAAGGATCCTTACGAGTCTCTGTAGATCCTTTATTAACTAAATGCGATTTTTAAAAAATCACATTTGAAGTTATTCAACCAAACAACGAATCATAGAGTACCTGCCACATCTCAGCATAGTCCCCAGCCTAGGAATCAAAGAAAGCCGACAGTGCAAATCAGAGACATTAGAGAATGTCACTAAATACGGGTTCTGAGAAATCCCTTAGAAAACCAAGAAGACATATTTAAAATAATAAAATCAATTTTCATTACTAAATTATTGCTGATTTTATTTATTTATTTATTTATTTATTTATTTATTTATTTATTTTGGTACAGGATTTCACTATGCAGCTCAGATTCACAGTGCTCCTTCTCTCTCAGCCTCCTCAGTGCTGGGATTACAGGTGTGCGCCACCACGCCCAGCTTCAGTGGCCAGCTTGGTGCAGGGCCAGCACAGCATGCAGTACTGGGGATGGAGCATGGGTCATTGCACTTGCCAGGCAGGTACTTAGACTGCTGAGCTCTCTCCCCAGCCTGCTAATTTTTAAATAAAATGTAGAAACAAATACACTCAAACACACAGCTGGTAAGACTTTAAGTTGTTAGAGTTATTTTACTAGACACAATAAAATTATTCTCCAAATTTATTTTTTTAATTTTTAACATTTGTTTTTAAAGAAAATTTAAAAATAGCTTTAAACACATTAGAAACAATAAAGTTAGAATTTTGTTTAAAAATTTCAAACAGAATTTCACTAAACAAATTAATAGGAATTCAACAATAATTGCTTATTGCAAATTGTCCTCAAATTAGTTGT
>PVKN010034384.1:0-11842 GCA_004027915.1 Capromys pilorides
AAAAAAAAAAAAAAAAAAAAAGAAAATCTTTACTCTCATAGGATGGAAAACAGAGGAAATGGAAAGATTCCTAGGTACATATGAATTACCAAAGCTGAATCAAGAAGATATAAAAATTCTGAATAACCCAGTATCAGCCCATGAAATTGAAAATGTAATAAAAAGCTTATCAACAAAAAAAAAGTCCAGGTCCTGATGGATTCACACCTGAATTCTACAAGAAACTTACGAGAAGATTCAATGCCAACTATTATGGTTTGTGTCTAGTTCCCTCCCCCCGAAAGCCTCATGAAGTCATGGGGCTGGGGGGGCTTCTAGAGTTTGTGATTAATTAATGATCCAATGCTGGGATTGGGGTGTGGGTGCTGCACCTGCGCTGGGGAGGATAATCTGCGTCACAATGTAAGGAGGGAGGAAAGGCTCTCTAGCAGCTGCAGCCACTGCCTCTCCCTTTGCTCTTTGCTATTTTCCACCACCAGGAGCTCCTGCTGTCTGCCATGTGCTGCTCTGTGTTGCAGCCAGATGAGTATGGACCGAAATGTCAGCTAACTGTGAGCTAAACAGATCTTTCCTTCCTTCATTTTGGATGTTGGGTATTTAGTCCCAGAAACAATAGAAGAGTAACCAACACACCAACTCTTCTCAAACTCTTCAATGAAATCAAAAGGGAAGCAATTCTTACAAATTCATTCCTGGAGGCAAGTATTACTCTGATACCAAAACCAGAGGAAGGTGCTGGTGAAATAACTCATCAGACTAAGCACCTACTTAGGCCAGCACAGGAACCAGGGTTTGATTCTCAGCACCATGTGCCCTGCCAGCCCTGCCTCTAAGTGCACCGAGTGGGTCACGAAGACCAGGCATGGTGGCACATGCCTGTAATACCAGAACTAGGGAGGCTGAGACAGGAGGATCACTATGAGTCTGAACTGTACAGCAAGACCCTGTATCAAAAATAATAAACATTTTTAAAAATCAATAGTTTTTTTTTTTCAGTACTAGGGATTGAACTCAGGACCTTGTGCTTGCCAGGCAAGCGCTTATTCTACTGAGCTATCTCCTTGGCCCTAAAAAATCAATAGCATTTCTGTACACAACAAACAGAGAGAGAGAAATTATGTAAGCCACATCTTTCACAATAACACCTAAACTAAGTACTTAGGAATAAATCTAACAAAGGAAGTAAAAGATTTTTACAGTACTGTAAAAAAAAAAAAAAAGATCAAAGAGGATTTTTAGAAAATGGGAAGATATTCCTTGTTCCTGGATAGGAAGAACTAACATTGTAAAACTAGCCATACTCAAACTGTTGTACAGATTCAATGTGATCCCTATTAAAATACCATTAGTATACTTCACGGATCTAGAGAAAACATTCTTAAAATTCATCTGGAACCAGAAGAGACCAAGAATAGCAAAGGCAGTACTGGGCAACAAAGGCAAAATAGGAAACATTACAATTCCTGACTTGAAATTATACTAAAAGTGCTGGGATACAATCAGCATGGTACTGGCAAAAGAGAAAAAGAACAGACCCAAGGACCAGTGGAACAGATGAGAAGATGCAGACCTAACTACAAACACAATGAACCACCTTATCTTTGAAAAAGGGTCCAAACATCTTCACTGAAAGAAAAATAGCCTCTTTAATACAAAAAACTGGCTGTCTACATGCTAAAGACTAAAATTAGACCCATGTCTATCACCATGCACTAAACAAAAGTCAAAATGGATCAAAGATGCAAATATTATAACAGAAACATCAAATCTACTGGAGGAGAAAGTACACAGAAATCTTAACGACATAGTAGAGTAGGCAGAGTGTTCATGAACAAAGCTCAAACTGTATAGGAAATACTTCAAATAATCGACAACTGTGAGCTCATCATTTTGAAAAGTTCCTACACGTAGGGGCTTGGAAGATAGCTCAGTAGAAGAAGTGCTTGCCTGGCAAGCAAAAGGGCCTGAGTTCAATCCCCAGTACCACAAAAAAGAAAAGTTTCTACATACCAAAAAGAAATCACTACAAGTGTAAAAAGAAAACCTACCAATTGGGGAAAAGTGTTAACCAACTGTCCCTCAGACAAAGGCCTTCTATCTAGAATATATGAAGAATTTTAAAAAATCAGGCCCTCCAAATTAAAAAGCCCAATCAAAACATGGGCATCTGAATATACATTTCTCAGATGAAGAAATACAAACAGCAAATAAATACATGAAAAAATGTTCAACATCATTGGTCATTTGAGAAATGCAAATTAAAACACTAAGATTCCATCTCTCCTTGGAAAGAATGGCTATCAAGAAGTCAACCATTAACAAATGCTGGAGGGTCTATGGGGAAAAAGGAACCCTTCTCCACCGTTGGTGGGAGTGCAGACTGGTACAATTACTATGGAAGTCAGTGTGACAATCCCTCAAATAACGAGGATTAGAAGTCCCATTCAACCCAGCAATTCCCCTCCTGGACACTTTTCCAGAAAAACAGAAAACATCATACCACAGTGATATACGTGCACCTATGTTTGTAGCAGCACAATTTGTCATAGCTAAGTCTTGCAAACAACCCAAATACCCATCAACCAAGGAATGGATAAAAAAGATGGGAAGTTTTTTTTTTTTTTTTACACAATCAAGTATTTCTCAGCTATAAAAAAAGATACACTTGAGGCTTTTCTAAGTAAATGGAAGCAACTAGAGACCATACTCATAAGTGAAATAAGTCCGACCTGCAAGTGTAAACATCATTTGTCTCCCTAGAGTAAGAACCTGAAAGATTAAATAAAATCTGAAAGGTACAATAAATAATGTGAAAGCAAAAGAATTTGTTCAAAGGGAAGGAACAGCTGGGATGAGGAAAAGAACAAAAGAAAGAAGAAAGGGGAAAAGATTTATGTGTATATACAGTATAGCTTAGATTACTACTGATGATTTCTGCTGTTCTGAAAGGAGCAGTTACTTCTTAAATTCCTTTTTCTTCTCTTTAATTCCTTATAACTTTTTTTAAAAAATTATTTATCTATTTGTTTGTTTGCTTGTTGTGTTTGTTTGGTTCTTTATTTATTTATTTTGTGGCTGGCTCAGCCTGCCCTGGTGGTGGGGCTGGCGCAGCATGTGGTGCCGGGGATCGAACCACAGTCCCTGCAGTTGCCTGAGCTTTCCTAAGCAGGCGCTTTAGACCACTGAACCATCTCGCCGGCCCCTAATTTCTTATAACTTTTTTGACCAGTTTTACATGCTTATATCTGGTAACCTAAATAACTAATTTGAAGACAATATTATGCAATATAACAACCATTATTGAGTTCCTATTTTGTGAATTCTGTATCATTTCTAATTTTTTTTTTACTATTTTTATTCTTTTGAAAAACTATGAATGAATGAATGAATGAATGAATGAATGAATGAATGAATGAGTCTGGGCATGTTAGTGCATACCTATAATCCCAGTACTGAGGGAACCTAAAGAAAGAGGATTTCAATTCAAGTTCAGCCTTAGCAACTGAGTGACAGTGAAACTCTTGACCCAAAATAATTAACAAGAACTGGGAATGTAGCTTAGTGCTAAGACCCCAGGTTCAATACTCAGTATTGACATACATACTTGGCATAATACTAGTAAAATATACAGCTATTTTACTCTTTTGCTTAGTAAATTATATTAAAACCACCAGTTACATCCTGAGTTATATACACGACCTTAGGCTAACATTGGACTTCAGCCATAATTCATAATGAAACAACTGACTGCACAAACAGGTGAAATGCAAAGCTGTTATAAAACTAGTATTGGGCTTGAGTTATTCTGTAACCATTCATGGGGTGCCTATTGTGTGCCAGGCACTGGAAAAGCAGAGAAAAGTGAGATTATTACATTGCCTCAAGCACTTAGCAAACAAATTAAATGATGGGATTAGATTTCAGCCATACTAAAATCATTAGAAAAAAACAAAACACGCCAGGAATGTAAAGCCCAGCAGACAGAGATTGTCATGGTTTGGGGTTCTTGCAAGGCAAACAATACATTACAGGACACATTTTATAATAGTATTTTATAATAAATCATCCAAGAATCATAAGAAGTGCAGAAAATCTGCCCATACACATAAACACTAAAGACTCCAGCTGAGGGCCTAGATCTTAACATCCTGCATGAGTCCAGCTGAAAACCTAGAGCTCATAACAATGCCTCCAAGTCCAATTGGAGGCCCAGAGTGCACAGCAAAGTCTCGTACAGGTCCACTTCACAGATGTGTGCTGGAAAGGCCCGAAGGTCAGTGGTGGAAGCTAGGAAGTTTATACCAGCAGAGTGAAGAACTTGTGCCAGCAAGCTGAGGGATTTTCACTGGAGCTAGCAAGCAGTACTCAAAGTAAGTGCCAGAGCTCCCCCAAAAGCACCACAGCCATGCTCAGCAACAGTGAGGTCCCGAGCTCCTCCAGCCTTGAGGAAAGCCGAGTTCCCATCAGGAAAGCCAAGGTGAAAAGCTTCTCCATGAGGCCGAGCAGGGCACCATCCTCCCCTCCAGAGCCAGGAAGCGACGCTCAAGATGAGGACCAGAGCTCATTGGGAAAGCCAGCCTGACAAGGTCCTCCAGCAGAGCAGCCCAAGGGAACCAGCAGCTTGCAACAGCTTCTCCAAACAGCATTCCTAATAGCATTTTGGTAACTTTTCCTGTTCTGCCTTTTATGCTACTGGCAACAATCCTCAGGTGGGTCTCTCACACCCAATACCACATTAGTTTAATTCAGCTGGGTGTAAGAAGTTGACCACCAGTTAAAAATCCACCACAGAGACCATCTAAGGTGAAACTCACAAGTCTGCTGAGCAAATACAGCTTTGGGGAACCAATATCAGGCACATCCTGACTCACCCTGCTCCCAGATAGCAGGCAGCACCCATGAGCCCAGCCCTGTCTGACTCCTGGTTAACACAGGAAAATGAACAGGAAACACAGGGGGCAACCGGTGGCTGCCAACAGTAACTGTGGGTGGGGCTGGGGGAGGGAATGGCCGTCACAGCGGGCACCCAGGTGAGCCAGCGCATGTGGCAGCTGAGGATCAGCACAACGAGAAAACACAAACCTGAAGCCTAATCACTTCCCACCACCAACAGGAACCTCCCTGCTTCTGGCATAACTGAAGGCACAATGTTCCAATTCCGCCAGAAAAACTGACACTGAAATCATGCAAATAACTATCTTAGAAGAAACATGCTTTCAATTTGGGATTTTCCTAGCTCTGCGACTTGATTTATTTCCATGTTAAGGCAGTTTGTAAACCTACTGTAAGAATGTTACTTTGTAAATCTCGAATGTCTTCGGACATTTGTCTGTCACTATGAGTGTGTGGTGCCCAAATTAAGAACCTCGAACCCAGCCACAACCAAAACGACCCTCTGCTTTAGCTAATGTGCATGTGAGATCACTGACAAGTGTACAAATATTTTCAGCATGCACTGAACAAGAGACCTTCATCTGCAGACAAAAATACTGATGCTGGGCTGGGGAGATAGCTCAGTAGAATAAGCATTTGCCTGGCAAGCACAAGGTCCTGAGTTCAATCCCCAGTACTGCCAAAAAAAAAAAAAAAAAAAGGCTGATGCTGCTAAGTGCTACCTGAACTAATCATAAGCTGTCTTTCCTATCTTCCTTCCCATTCCAGTTCAGCACACATTTAACCTCACTTACTAAAAACACACAACAAAATACTACTGCCATTTTCCAGATCTCTCCTTATAAATAAATAGAACGAGTGAAGTCTTAATAACGTCATAAAGAAAGTACTGCACCCACTGCATCTACAGCCTTGAAAGCACCCAGCCTTGTCTGATTTTAGAAGCTAACTAGGGTCAGGCCTACCAAGTACTTGAATGGAAGAACCTATCAGTTTCAACATGACCATAGGTTCTTTTCTTGCATAAAGAATTCTGAGTTTTTCTTTAAAAAGTAACAGCAGGCCAAGAAAATCCATCTGAAATCACAACCTGAACCCTAATACATAGCATTGCAGCACTGCCTTGGGGCAGCAAATAGAAAGGAATCAACTGCGCTGGGGTTCTGTTACCTCTCTCGCACCTTCTGGAAGAACAATGTTTGGAAACAACGCCCAGGCTCAGCACTAAGAGGGGAGCTGCTGTTCACAGCCTGATGGACCTGGCTGAGGCCTCTGGTCTGTGACTGCAGGACACTGCCTCGCAGCCCCACTCTCTGTCACCAGGGTCATGCATTCTTGTGATGCCATCCTGCCCATGTGTCTGACACCACCTCCCCAGGTTGCATGCAGCTGCAGCCCCTCTTCTCTCTGTTCAGGCACCACAGCCCTCAGTCCTATCATGAGTGCTCTGGTCCCGTGCAGAACCCCTTGACGCTCTGTATCCATGAGCACACGAGCTGTTCTGGCCAGGGTCACACCCACAGATGAGGCTCCCACATGAACTCACAGTCTGCCTTGGTGGTATAGTGGTGAGCATAGCTGCCTCCCACATGAACACACATCAGACCTCTGCAGCAGGAAGCCAAGTGACAGAGGGTGGTCCTGGGGCTGGCAGGACACAGGCTTGAGCCCTGATCTGATGCCTTAGGGGTTCTTGCTCCCTGGGGGCGATAGGAGAACTGTTGGCGGCACAGAGTCCCTGTCTAGTGGAGCCACTGAGGGTGCCACGAAGAGCTAGGAAGCCCTGTGGGTGTACCAGGGCCACATTTAGAGACCTGGAAAGGCTGGGGAGGCACATGGATAAGAGCCTGGCTTGGATGGACAGGGACAGTAGAGGACCCAACAGCGTGCCCAGGACTGTGGTACCTGTGCACATCAGGGGGCTGGTGGGTGATAAGCATGGTATTCACTCACTGGAAACTGGCACCAGCAAGACACAGGGCTCAAGCAACACCAGGTCAGGGACCAGGTCTGGACTTGAGCCCTGGCAAGGGAACCTTGCTTGCCAGGTTCTGCATACTGCAGGGCCCACTGGGTCCTGCTCTCCAGCTGTCCCTAGCCCAACAGTAACTTACTGTCCTTGTGGGGCTACTGTCGGGCCAACACTTCACTGAATACTTTTCTGTGGTGCCCAAACCTGACAGGAACCAGTCTGGTCTCAGAAGCAACTGTCTCCTTGGGACCACAAAACAGCTCCACATCAAGACACCATATCACTGTCTGAGCCCTCGGCTATGACCCACTCAAGTCCCTGAAGTCCCAGTGCCAAGTGTCCCCATGGATGGCACCATTACAACCGCATCATGCTGGCCAGGCACGGATTCTCCCCTTGCAGCTTGCCCTCAGCACTCAGCACGAGTGGGGCCTTGCTCCAAGCGTCCTTGCACTCTCACTGCCCTGAGTGAGTGAGGAACATCTAGCTTCAACTTGGATTAAATAGGTAACAAGTCCCTCACAGAGTAACTGTGCAGTGTCTCCCTAAGGGGACATGGCCAGCACTTCAAAAATTAATGTTCTGGGTTATGGTATGCCTGTGAATGACAGCAGACCTGAAAGGCCCTGAGGCAGGGTTGCCATGCCTGTTGAAGGGACAGAAGCAGGCAGGGGAGATGCAATCCTTGCCCAGGGCCTACAGCAGGGCCTGTGTTTGAAGCTCCTTAACTATCCTGCCATTGACTACCAAAATAAACAGCAAGAAGGAAAAAACCTACACAAGCCTGCCTTGCTCAGACCTCATGAGGCTGTCCTGCACACCTGCATCTTGGTCCCTGCTGGCCACTCTTCCCCAGAACCTGGTATCCTTAGGCAGCTGTAGCCTGTCACATTCCCTCAAGCTCAGTTGCCCACACTTCGTTCCCTGTAGGAACCAAGGACATTTTCATGTCCTTCCATGAAAATGCTCAGAGAGTAACAAAGCCCACAGTACCATTTCACCCCTGGAGCTAGCTCTCCTTATAGCACCTAACTGCGGCCCAGCACCTCCCCAGGATTGCTGGGTGGCCACAGGCGGCCACGACGCTGCCCACCACACCTCCACTGTGCACACCACTGCTTCTGGGAAACAAGGCAGCTGCTTTTATTATGATTTCAGCCTAAACAAAATTCCAGTTTATTATTAAGAATGTTTAATAAAATCAGCAGGGCATTAAAACCTGCCAGCAGGAAGCTCGCAAGTTAGACGCTTGCAGGGTACCTCCAAGCCTGAATACAATCACTTCCCATCTTGATGCAGCTTCCCTGGAGTTCCACTGTGGCCTCCCAGCTCACATGCCCTTCTGCATGACCACCGAACACTGAAGGCAAGACAAGGAACAGATCTTCAGAGAAAGAAGCAGGACTCCTGCCAGGATCTGCAGCCAAGGGGCTGCTCGCTACAGGGGGGACTGGCAAGCCAAGAAGCTCCTCAGGACACATGAGACACTCAGAAGAGCCCACCTGGACAGTAGTGCTTGTGCTCTGTCAGCATGGACAGGCACTGACAAGAGACCCCCTTGGTCAGGAGAGAACCTCCATAGCCACACGACCTGAGGGATGACACTCGAGGAAGTGGCAAGTGTTGCCTTCCCCTTTGTACCTGAGAGGAGGACTGCAGAAGGCAAAGTACCAGAAGATGCACAGTTCCCACAGATGTGAACCAAGGACACCAACCTCTGGGCCCACTGGAGTCCTCTTGGTGCCAATTGATTCCAAGATGACAAGAACATTATAGTAGCCACACAGCCTCTGCTCATCAGCCAGTGCTTCAGGGCTTGTCCTCAGGGTGCGCAGAGGGAAGAGACAAGGATATAGGGAAACCACCTCTGAGTCACAGACTGCGCATACACCAGGCCTGGTGGCCTGAGACATGGCCTCCTGAGGCCTCCTGAGCCCGCTGAAGGTACAGGTGTGTCACCCACATGGGAAGCCACACTGTCACTTCCCCTTCACAAGCCCCAGAGCACTCTACAAGCAGTGTGGCTAGAGAACCTTGTACCCCATAGGCAGGTCCTGTGTGGGAGGGTCCGTCCACCCTAAGTCAAGGAGAAAGCAGCAGCTAGCTCTCACTGGGGGACAGCAGTAAACAATGCTGTCTCATCTCGCACAGCACTTAGACTTTGCACGGTGATGTGGACTGTGTCATTTTAAAGATCACGATCTTCAGGCCAGGGTGTAGCTCAGGGGTGGAGCACATGCTAAGTGACTGTCAAGGGGTCAGTTCCACCCAGTCTCAGGTGGAGCCTGTCTAGAGCAGGGCCTTCTGGGGCACAGCTGTAGAGTGGAGCCATCTGGAGCAGACAGGGCCCTTGTGCTCCCAAAAGCCTTGGTGGTGGAGTTGCAGTAGATTAGTGAACTCCCAACAGGAAGGCCCACCAAGCTGAGCATCCAAGCTGCAGGAGCTAGCCCAGCACAGGTGAGCACTGAGGCCCAGACCCAGAAGCAACGGGCTGGGGAGTCCACAGCATTAGTGAAGGCTACTAGGTCATTCCACCACAGCCTGCGTTTGCATCACTCTGCTGCCACAATCACCAGAACAAAGCCAGCAGACGCTCCAGGGGCACCATCAGTCAGCATGTGGTGCTTACACATGAAGCCAGGGGACACTCACCTGCCGATTCCTCCCTACTCCCGGCTCGCCATTCTGGCTTCCAAAGTGCCACTCTGATCCAGCCACTGCAGGCACTTAGGAACTGAAAAGTCACCCTAATGAGGTTCCCCTTCGGCATCAGGCCTCACACTAGCACCTGCATGCACGCTGTGCCCAGGGCTCAGGCAGATGCTCCACACCCACCACTCAGACCCAGACTTTCCCAAGGCCCCAGAATCAAGTGGCCTTGTGAAGGCCTGGGGATGATTTCCAACAAGCTCTTAGTGCTCCAGTGAGCATGCAAGAGCAATTGCTCCACTGTGAGAAAAGCACATCTAGCAGGGAACACTGCCTGTTTTTTCTTTGGTAAGGAAGGGGGAGAAAAAGCTACATTGAAAGGAAAGCGAATTTCTCATGAAAAGTCAAAGAAATATTAAAATACTGGCCTCAACCTCCCTCCTAGGGACAAATAAGAAAAAGCTTTGTCATCATTCTGTCACAGACCTCGGGAAGCAGAGAAACTCTAGAGGCTTTAGCCCTTATCAGAGTCAAACTCCACCTTAAAAAGGCTTTTCACGACACAAGAATCATAGAAATCAAAGTTTTATATGATGCCTCTCACAACCCAGAAAGACTATGGATGGAGAGCCGCGTTTTCTCCCATTCACACCACAGCGTGCTGCCCTGTACAGCAAGACTTTAATGGTGCTTTATGACATGCACAGCTGCCTGCACAGGTACAGAGAGTTACTGAGCCCATCTTATAGGTGAGGGGACATGGTGATGAGATCACCTGGGCCTGTGCGTGGCACTGGGAGAGGTGGGCAGTGGAGCCCACACCGCAGGTCCTGGACCAGATCAGCATCCAGGCAGAGCTTGGTCTCTGCCTCCATACAGCACTTTTCACTTTTCTGTTCTCCAATTCCAGAAAGAGCTTCATAAAGGCAAATCCACAATTAACCCAGCCACAGAGAGCATAGGGCATTCTCGGGCACAGAAACCTGAACACCTTTTCATCACTCCCCAGGAAGCACTGGCAAAAGGTACCGTCAAAAATCACAGGGAACCTCAGCACACTCAACATGCCACTCAGACAGGAGGTTTTCACAACTGATGAAAGAGACAAAGCAAAATAACCCTGAACCCAGTGTCATGTATAAGGAACACACTCTGCATGTAAACATGCAGCTTAAAAATAAACTGACTTAAAAAGACACCACGCAAACAGTGAGCTTTAAAACACAGGTGGAAAATCAACGCCCGGTGCAACAGATTTCATGGAAAGAGCTGCTAGGGATGGGAGTGGAGGTTGCACTATAAGGAAAAGGTGAATTCGACAGGAGGAAGCAGTAATCACAAATGTATAAATATCTAAAAATAGAGCACATAAAGCAAAGGCAGAGGGAATGAAGGGGAGATGAACCTTCCTAAGCACCACACACAGAGACTGGGATCCCTTGTCAGCAGATGCTAGAACAATTTGGTTGGGGATGAGAAGACTGTAAAGGGCCACCACAAAGCAGCCATAGATGATAGGAGATGCTCTGTTCCAATAAAGCTTTATTTATAAACAAGCAGTAGCGTAGGTTTCCCAAACTACTCCCAAGACGTAGTTTGCAGATTTCTAAACTCCCACCACATACTACTAATAATGGTATCAATATTAGTTTTAATACCAGCAAAGACATTTATACTAAAGATCTGAAAAATACCATTAACCACCAGAACTTATAAAGATATTACATGAAACAATGCCATAATAGACATTCAAGTATCTACAGACATACTTGCTAGAATTAAAACAAGTTGCAATTAAATTTATCTATTTATTTATTTATTCATTGTGGCCAGCTCAGCTGGGGGTTGGGGGGCTGGCACAGCATGTGGTGCCAGGAATCAAACTGTGGTTCCTGCGTTTTGCCTAAGCTTGCCTAAGCAAGCACTTTAAACCACCAAACTATCTCACCAGCCCAAACTGCAATTAATTTTAAATACTGAAATCATACAAAGTGCATATTATCTGACCATATTAGAATGAAATTAAAGAATGACAATATTAACATAACTGGGTAATTCCCATATATGGAAAATTAAGTGATCCTTTTATAATTAATGTATGCACCAAAGAAGAAATGATGAAGAAACTAGAAAATGTTTTGAAGCGAATAATAGAAATAAAATTGTCCATATTTTGTGTGATACAGCTCAAAAGAGGGATGTCTATAGAGCTAAATGACTACATTAGAAAAGAAGATAGAAGGGATTCGGGAGATAGCTCAGTAGAATAAGCACTTGTCTGGCAAGCGCAGGGTACTGAGTTCAATCCCTGGCACCGCAAAGAAGAAG